>JAVQKC010005979.1:0-14262 GCA_036025475.1 Philypnodon macrostomus
CAGCCGTGGGGCGGAGGGAGGCATTAGGCGACAGGTGTGGCACGTCAACTTTGCCACCGCTGCCACCGCCACCCTATGGGGCGCTTTAATGAGGAGCAGAAGGTGACATCTTGGGTGTCGTATAAACGAGTGGTACATTTACAATAGAACTATCTTCAACACATCTGCACTTATTTACACTAGCTACAATTTTGTGTTTCGAATGTTTAAAGGGGCCCTATTATGTTCACTTTTGTGATCTTTCTACCAGGTTTTCTCATCAAAAATATACCTAGAGTTGTTTGAGGGAGCCTGTGCTGAGGAGCTGAGCTTCTCAGGCGATGAAAACACATGGATTCACATGAACCCCACCTTCCTACATTTTCCATAATTTGGATTGGCTATAGTAGGGAAGTGGGTGTGTCCAGGATGGGGGAAAGAGGGCCTTAAAGGGAGCTCAACTTCTTCCTCAGAATGAAAGCAACAGTTTGTCAATTTTTTAATGATAAATGGGTGTTTTGTTTTTTTTTTATAAATCTGATATATTGATGTGTTGATGGGTAAAAAATTCACACTTCATATTGGAACGCCATATGGCACGGGAATTGAAGCCAGGACCTTCTTGTAGTGACTCAAATTAATACCTCTGCCAGTTAGTCTTTGTGTTTGTTAGTCTATGAAAATCTGCATATTCCTCCATTTCCATTAAAAGTTCAAATCTCACACCTCACATTTCATAGTGGTCCTATTAACTCACAGTTATGAAGGTTATGCATAAAACCATTAAGTTCCATTGAGTTATTGAGAATGCATTAAGCGCTGACAGCTCTAAAAGTGTTATTCCGTTCACCTGGAGGTCCCCTTTTAAAGAGCCACATTGTATAAAGAAAAAAAACAATTGATAAAACACTATTAGTCTCACAGCAGTGTCACCATGTTACCATTTCGATACCTTTACTGAAAAAAGTCATTCACAGCACTTTTCACTCGCTGTGAATGTCTTTTTAGGTTTATTTTGGTCCAGGAACTAGAGAAAAGTGCTCAAAAAGCCACACGCAGTGAGTGGTGTTTTTGGAATTAATAGAAAGTCTGTTTTGAAGGTCATCTCAACAAGGTCAGACCAGAGAGTAGTGCAGCTTTTGGGTTTCAAATGTGTCCTATTTGTCTCAAATGGAAAATGCTAATTTGTAACCGTGTAAAAATCAAACTCAATCCAAAGTCGAGTCGTTTTTTACGTCTAAAAAGAAGAATTAAACAAACAAATATTCAGACCTACAGTATTTAGGCATGGTTTTGTTTTGTTTTAATCCTGGTTTAGCAATTAGCAATTAGCAGACTTTGAATACATTTATTCCATATTTACTCCTGGTTTAGCCCATGTTGGACCTATAGTTTAGATGTGGTTTGGTTTTGGTGTAGTCCTTAGACCTGGTCTGGACTTGGTTTAGTCTTAGTTTATATCTGGTTTACCTAGATAAAGCTTGTTTAGTCCTGGTTTAGTCCCAGATTGGGTTTGCTTTAGGTTTAGTTCTAGTTTTGACCTTGCACAGCCCAGATATTAACCTTACATATATACAAAAGGGCAATACAATTTTACTCTCTCATTTGTTAATATTCTTCATTGTGATTGACAATGAGGTGAGGATGGGGAAAATGATTGTACACCCTGGAGTGTTTTGTGCCTGTTAGTATTGTGTGTGTGTGTGTGTGTGTGTGTATGTGTATGTGTGTGTGTGTGTGTGTGTATAAGCAAGCCTTACATGTGTGTGTGTATGTGTAGGGTTTCTGGGTGAGGGACAGAGCTGACAGTCTTCAGGCCACAGAACTGACAGTCTCCATCACAGTGTCCTGAAGTAAAGAGACGGGTTGAGTCAGAACAGTGAAGTAACAGTTATATCATCCACGTCACAGAGACAAACACAGAGACAAAACATGATAAAGGTGGCAGGCATTACCATTGACAGCATGCATTTAGCAGAAAGAGAACACTCTAATTTATTAAAATGAATTCAATTGAATCAACAAATAACCCAGACTGCATTTTTCCATTTCAAAAAACATATCAAGAAGCCCATTCAAAGCCCTCCATAATCTGGCCTCTCTGACCTGCTCCATCGCCACACTCCACCAACATGTTTATTAAATGTTAATTTTTTACATATTACAATTACAGGTGAACATTATAGTAGTGCCGCAGCAGTTGTGCAGTGGGCAGATGCTCGCCCTTCAACCGGAGGTGTCGGTGGTTCGAGTCCCCGCCCGTGCACATGCTGTCAGGCCCTCCCGTGGACCCACCACCTGCGGGAGGTACCATGGTGCAATGTGGATTGGGTGGTGGTTGAAGGCAGGAGTTCCCTGCTTAGACTGCTGCCTCCGCGACCCGGTTTCGGACAAGCGGAAGAAAATAGATGGGTGGCATTATAGTAGTATGATGTTACTATCTCCATCCCAACATATGAACGCACTTGAAATGGCACACCCAGATGTTTGGCTCATTTATTGTTGGGTCTCGACTGTTTGGCTTATGTAAAATAATTATTTTGTTAATATTTCAAACCTTTTTGATTTGCAGTTATTAGAACCAATGTTTAAAATTGTATTACTGAGTTAATTCCCTAGTGTTGAAAACCAAAAAGGGTCAAAAGTTTCATTTCATTGGTTGGATTTGAGTTAAATTGACCATGATTGAACTTTTTTTTCTTTACTTAACCCAAAATCTACTTAGCTTGATTTGAAATCTAAAATATACTTACCTGATTCAAAGTCTTAAAATATAATTACCTGATTTAATACCTGTAATGTATTGACCTGTATTGTGTTCTACAGAATTGTGACATTGATTGTTTTGTCTTTTTGAGTTTTTTTTTTACCTTCATGTCAAAACTGCAAAAGCTTGATTATTGTGAGAAGTAAGTTGAGCCATCCTTTCAAGTGGGGACTGCAGGGGAAATAAATAACTTGACCTCCAATAATAAGTGGATCAGACTTTTTTCAGCTAAGAGCTATCACTCTTCTGGCTTGGCAATATTGAAAAAAACTATACATTTGTGTTACTGGTAGTACTGGTAATTTAAAGTTCTTTGGTGTGTAGGACAATCATTCAAAGATAAAATTGATCACTTACATCCAAAAAGCTCCAATAATGGTGCACTCCCTGAGTCCCTCTGCATTGAAAACATGTATCAGGGATATTAAATATATTTCATTTGACAGGAGTTATATATGTCTGCATCAGCCGGTTATATTGAAGTAACTATACAACAATCATATTGTGAACAATAGGATCAGTGGTGACTGCTTTCAATTGTTTTAACTTACCAAGTATATGTACATGGTAAGTGGCAATGCAAAAAAGCTTGACTCCATATTCACCTAAAATGGTTTGTTCCCAGGGGAGAGTAGAACATAATTGTTCTCAATTGTGCAGCTAAATAATACCAGTGCAGGTTGGGACCCCCAGCATCAAATGGAAGATAAAGTAGAGAGAGACGGACTTAAGGACATTTCTTTTTCCAAATAAAGTTCCTGAATATTGAGTTAATCTTGGAAAACAATCCAGCAGGATGGAATAGGTACATGAACTTAGGTAATGTTTATCTTTAATATATTTATCCTTCCTATGAAAGAATATTGGTAAATATAGCCATCTGTCTAAATCTTTAGATGTTTATTCTTCTATCATAATTTATTGAAATGAGAGTTTCTAATTGGGATACTATTTAGATGCTCAGATATGTAAAGCTGGGTGATATTTTAAAAGTTAATACATGTTGTGCTGTGTCTTGACAGCTTTCTTTGTTAAGCAACATTAACAATGACCTTGACTTGTTTATTTTAGATCCAAAATGCTTGATCAGACCCAGCAGTGCTGGTAGAGAGGTATTTACATCATCGGCAAATAAAGCTATTTTATGCTCCTTATACCCATTGTGATCCCTTGTATGTAACTATTAGACCTATTGCTCATGGTTTGGTAGCCAAAATAAATAAAAGTGGAGACAATGGCGAAAGTTGAGGACATCCCCATGTAATATGAACTGGCTCAGAAATGATCTGGCTGGTTAAAATGTCAGCCACAGGAATGTAATCATTTGATCTAATGTAAAAAAGTAAGTAACAATAACATCAAATAATAAGTGCATTCTATAACACACGTCTTACATTATGGAACCCCTGTACTTTTAATGAACTCGTTGTTATCATCGCCCACAATGCCTGGAAGCACATTCTGTAACCTGTACCAGCATTTCGGTATCATTGTTTATTCAACTTATAGGACACATATTTTCAAACTTAGTATTGGATTTTCCTGGTTTCAGTAAAACAATTATCAAAGCTTCTCTCACTGAAGTAGGAAGACAGTTCTATATACTTATCATGGTGTGGCTTTATCTTTGAAATATTTCTATAAATCTACAGAAAGGCCACCAGGGCCTGCTGTTTTATCACCTTGTAATGCATTTATAGCCTCTAAGATTCCCGCTGTATTAAGTTGTCTGTCTAAATTAATTCTTGATTCCTCAGAGATTTTAGAGATATTAAGATTATCAAGAAACATAGAGTGGGTATTGGTTGTGGCCTTATATTCAGAACTATATATGTTCATAGAAATGTCTAAATGCTTTATTCATTTCCATTGGATCTAAGTAATTGCTCTTTCTGATTCCTGTTCTTTAATACGCCAAGCAAGAAGCCGCCCGGTTTTTCTCCTTGCTCATAAAATTGTTGCTTTAATCTTAATAAATTGACTGCAGCCTTTTGATGTGTTATTTCATTATATTGGGTTCTTAACAATAACAATTCTTTTAAAACATTATCAGTATATTTTCCTGCTTGTACACTCATTCAAGTAAACAGATTTTTGTTTCAAGGGTTTCTTTCCTGTGTGTCTTTTGTCCTCCTCCTCATAAAGCTCGTATAAAGGCCTTAAAAGCTTCCCATCTAAAATTGTTGTGCGGTTAGTGTTATATATTCGAAATAGTAATTGGTTTGTTCCCCCAAAAACCTGCATCCATTTTATTTGAAATCTCCATTTAGGATGATTTTGAATAAGCTTTGGGTCAATATATGTCAAGAAAGAACTGCGTGATCTGATATAACAATGCAACTATATTGGCAATTTGTGATGTGAGAAATGAGATCTGCTGATTCTTTTCTATCTATTCCTTCGAAACACCTGACCAGCAAAAGTATTCCCTTTTTTGTGAGTTTTGAGCCCACCGTATATCCACCTGGTTAAGTTCCTTCATATAATGTTTTACAGTTTTCCTAGTCCTTATATGAGTGTTATCTATACCAGACGACAGATCCTTACTGGGATATGAAACACAATTTAAATCGCCCGCAATAATATACTTTGAAATGATATATAAATATAAATGAAATAAATAATCATTATAAAACTCTGCGTTATCATCATTAGGTCCATACACATTAATCCGAGTTGACAGAGTATGTCCCTGTACAATCTACTGTTAGGACCTTCAGTTATTTTATCAATGCACAAATGTATGTATCATAATTATAACTCCTCTAGAGCCGAAGATAAGACCTGACCTGGCCATCTACATTTCATTTTGATTGTCTCATGAGCTAGCTATGTGTTTCCTGTAGGAACACAATTTGACCATCCCCCATTCCCTATTTTGGTTAATAACAGTACACACAGCAACACAAATATATACTTGTATGTTGAAAAGAAATTGAGATAGAGAGTGACCCATCCCAAGCCCAGGCCTGACCCATTCGAACATACAGGCATCCACGTAATAATGAGGAACTATTCTCCTATATTCCAAAACGTGACTCATTTGATTGTTATTGCACACACACACACACACACACACACACAAACTAATCTGCATAAGTTTGTTTATCTGTCCATTAGAGACATGTGCTAGGCTACATGCATGTACAACTTTACCCACTCACAAATAATTGCATACTGATCGGAGAACAAAACTCAAAAATGGGCTGCAAACAGTTGTCTGTTACCAGCTTCAGCTTCTTGATATATCTGTCCATGTCCGCTGGTGTATTGAAGACGATGGTACGGTCATCGTTGGTCAGCAGAAGCTGTGCAGGTTATAGGATCTGGCTCTTGTCCAGTCCATGTTCACACAGCAGCTTCCTCCTGCCGTGGTACCTCCTCTGCTGTTTATACACCTCTGTAGGCAGGTCGAGAAGGAATCTTATGTTGTTTTGATATGTCACCTTCTTCTGTGTTCGCATGGCTCTCAGGATATTTTCTCTGTCCTTGTAGCTCAAACATTTGATGATCGTGGTTCTCAGAGGTTCTCCAAAATCGGTGGGGTTTTCAAAATGTCTGCTATCCATTTTTCCATAAAGGAGCAGGCGTCATTACCTTCTTCTTTCTCGGGTAACCCCAGTACGCGCAAATTATTACACCGGCTCCTTTCCTTCCAGGTCTTGTATCTCGTCTTCTGCCATGGACATTTGCAGTTTGGCCTCCATGATACGTCCACTGCAGTCTTTAATGTCAGTTGGGACATTTATTTATTTCTTACAGCATACCCTCCATCTTCGTGTTGAAGTCTTGTTTAAATGAGTTAATGGCATGCATAAGGTCCTTTGTAGAAGGATTTTCCATGATTATTATTATGTCTCATTCGGCATCTGTGGAGGCCTCATCAGGGGCAGGCTCCAGAGAGCATGGCTGCTCTTCAGCTAACTCCAGTCAGGTATCTTCACAGCTCTCCATCATTTTTTTGTCTTTTCTATCTTACATTTTTGTCAACATTGAATTGTGTATTCCTATATTGAGTTGTTAAGTGCTTGGAGAGATCCTTGAGTCCTTGAAGAGTGCAAAATATTGTCACCGTCTGGCTCATCACCCAGGACAAAGAATGAGGGGAGATAGTCAGCGTTAGACCAATCATGAGGGGAGATAGTCAGAGTTAGACCAATCATAAGGGGAGATATTCAGAGTTAGACCAATCATGAGGGGAGATAGTCAGAGTTAGACCAATCATGAGGGGAGATAGTCAGATTGTGTTAATGCTTCCAGACAGGTTTAAAATGTGCTGTCAACTGAATCATGCTTCTAAAAACATATATTTGTCATGTAAAAAACACAATTAGATATATATTTTAGTAGGTACTGCCGCATGTAAGCCCCAGTCCTACACTGTGAATTTTCATAATCCAATCACAAATGGAACATGTATGTCATATTTCTGTCAGTAGTGATGTCTTCTGTTCTTTTCAAACACACAGGCTCATCTCACCACTTCAACACCTCTCCTCTTCATCCTGTTCTTATAATTCATTTCATTTTGTTTTTTGTCAGTCTCCTTCATGACATTTGTGAGCTAAGAATATGGATTTTAACACCATTAGGCTGAATATAGACAGGGTAATATCGTGCAATCTGGAAGTGCAATATGTCGAGAGGTTCAATCTGAAGACGTTTGAGTTTGAATTGTGGATCATATGTGAAATATAAATCAAGTAGAACATATGGCATTCTTCAGTCTGGCAAAAAGGCTTGTAGTTTCATTATGCAGGATTAGATATATTCTATGGAGAGCATGGGATCAACATTAAAGTTTTGCTAAATTGACTTTTCTGAGCTTTTATCCATGTTCTAATGTTGTTTCTACCTCAAACACATACACCAAATTGTGTTTTCTTTCATTCAGGCATGTTTGAGTAATTAATATAAAAACAGATACACCTTGTCAGTCAGTGCAAACGTAAAGAGAAGCCTTCTTACCACCACCATTCAAAAACTGATTGGAGAAGATGTGTGTTTGGCTGTGAGGGTGTAAAGTCTTTGTTCATGTCCCAGAAGAAGTGAAAAATAGTTGTAATAGGCACAAATGGTTTGGACATATCTTGAAACAGTATATATATATATAAATACGGTATCAATATCTCATTGGAGTCCAAGTGGGAGCTCCATAAAAGAGCTTGTATTAGATAAATATTGTCTGATTGATGTTGCAAAAATGTAAAATGGTAAATGAAAAATAGACTGTGAAATGTGCCAAAAAAAAAAGTTGGATTTATGAGATGGAATTTATGTTGCACTAGACTTTCAAGGCACAAAAAGGAGAAATACAAACTGCCCTGGGACAGACTAGTGGAGTTTAAGTAGGCTGTATGTTTTCAATATTATATAAGTGTTAAAACCCTCAGATAAACTTTAGAAACCCTTGGAAATAGTTTATAAATATAGAGAGTTTTCACCAACTCCCCCTAGAGAAACAGAATCAGAAAGGTTTTATTGCCATATGAGTGAACAGGTTCACATCATTAGGAAATTGCCGCTGAACAAGTATGTTTAAACATACAATAAATAAATAATACAAATATGACTGTACACTAAACAAAATAATAACTAATCTTCTTCGCTAGAGTCTGTGTTATAAGCTAATATGTCCTTAAGCTCAGGGTCAGCCGGGTATGTTTATGTTGACGTTTTGTCATTTCTATGTATTTATTTTCATGCATTTTATACCTGGTTGTATCTCGTACATATATTATGTGTGTTCTTAGTTCGACGGTGGCACGTTTGTAAATGTCATCAAGATTGTTAAAGCAACAATAAACATTCTTTTGAGCCATCAGTAGAAAGAACTCTATTGACAACGAGAGGAGCGGAGTGATAACAGACCTTAATGAAGGCTGAACTGCATGAGAGGAATTGGGCGCTAATATGCTAGATAGGGGGCCATACAAGAGGCTATGGCCCTACTTTTAGGCCCTTTACTGGAATTGTCTAGCCATTGTTATTGCTTGTCCTTGAAAATCATCAGGATCAGACCAGTTGCGCTTGAGTGTCAAAAACCGCCCTGTTGGGATATTATTCTTGAGTTGATGATTACTGATTGCATGCAATAATAAGTTGTGTTCCATTTCTTTTCTGTAGATCGAGTGGACTTTGTAACATATTTAAATACCAGTTCAAACGTCTTGAAATGTACATGTGTGCAATTTTGACAGAGATGAGAAACTGGAAACATACATACATCCACTATCTACAAAAAAGAAATGGAACGCAACTCCATATTGCATCTACCCACTGCGCCACTGCCGCCCCTTTATTTTCATTTGCAGGATTTGTAGGGTACCTTTGAATTGGACTCAGAATTGACATTGATTCTGATTCTATCATTAATATTTCCATAGCATCAGCAAAGCTAGCTCGTCCTACACTATCTGCTTCCTCTCTCTCTATCATTCCCAAACTATAAACCTTCTGGTCCCGCCACTCTGCAGTGGAGATCTGTAACCCAAGTGCCCTCTGGGAAGTGTAGTCATGATGTGTCTGTTCTCCGGTCAGGTCCCTGGTGGGTTAAGGCTGATTAGAAGCAGTTCCACCTGAGGGTTTCTGCGGGTGACTGAACTGTACCACTGGGGTCATTCTCAGTGGGACGCTCTCTCTCCACCATTCAGCTCTTAGACATTTATCCACTACATTTGTCAGGCACTTGCCTTGTACTGGATGTCAATGGGAATGCACAACCAAGGCAAAATATGATTACATTAACCATGAGCTAAATACAATGGAGATGGGCCCACTTTTATTGGAGTCATTTTCCTCAGAGTATGCTGTCTTCTCAGGACCAGGGCTATGCATTAGAAGTGTCAGGATGTGAATTTATGATCAGATAAACTGAAGATTCTACAGTGATTCCTATTTACTGAATCTTTATGCCAAACATGTCCAATGTGCGGCTCGCGGGCGACTTATGGTGCATGATGATCATAAAACGCATTATTCATGGCCCACAAATAGCACCAAACAGCATTTTAGAAGCCCTGTTTATTTGTCTTATCAGTGCAGATCGGTAAGTTTAGTCTGCAAGACATTTCAATGAATGACCAGATTATTATATAGTGTTTTTAAAACTATTTTTTATTTACATTTTTAACATTCCTCTCTGAAAGATCAAGCAAGGTTTTGAATTGTTAACATTAGCTTTCGTTAGCCCTTAGATATTTTCACATAAGCTCAAAGACACACGTATGTAATCTGTATATCCCACTCCTGCATTCTGTTGGTAAGTCTGAACACCGCTCATGTGGTCAGTGCCTCTCTGCAAGGAGGTTGTGGGTTCAATCCTTGATCACCGATGATCTTTGTAGGTGTAGTGTGCAAATGTCCTCTCCATATTATTGTGGGTTCTCATGCATGTATCAGGAGAATTACAGACTCTATCCCACAGTCAATAACTGTGAGAGTGGGCAGTTAGAGAATCTGCTTATCTGTCAGCCCTGTGATTAAATCAGCCCTATCCACTTAAAGGAGAATTTCTGAGCCATAATTGCCCTAGCGGTGAGAAAGATATTTTACATCTCTAGCTCCCTGCCCCTCGCTTCAGCAACGTACATACGTTCTGAGATAAATGCTAACATTAGCCGGGATGCTACATTGATTAGGCTACATTTTCTACTAAGACAAATCATCCCGTTGAGTTCAGACTGTCCATGCTTTGGTTTTGAATGCCCTTTAAAACACAAAGATCCCTCCCTCCGTGTTGCGCGTTTGATTGACAGCTCAGTCAACCAATAGTGCTGAATCTCCAGAAACTCAAACGCTATAGAGTCCAGAAATTAAAATTCCATTCATTTTGGACTTAAAAAAAAAAAAAATCCACATTTTAAGAGTTTAAAGGGTCGATGGACGTCAACTATGTGGAATAATTCTCAGCGGGACTCTCCATCTTCACCGTTCAGCACCGGACAGCACCTAGACATTTATCCACTACATTTCTACAGTCGCCTTGTTACCACATAGCTGATTAGCCTCCATTGATCTTTTAAACTGTTAAAATATGGTAAAGTGTTTGGCAAAAATGAATTGGATTTTTAATTCTGGAACCAGAGGTGGATGGGTGCACTCTATTGTATAACACAACATGGCGTATGGTTAAAAATGCATAGTGGTCTATGGGACAGGGGCGGGACTTAGACATTATCATACATTTGACAGAGTCCTTTATATCATAGAACAGAACCAGACAATACTTTTTATTCATTAAGAAAAAAATACATACTTTCTGGGCTTAGAAATTCTCCATACTATTAAGGCCTGTAAAGAACCAAATGGTAGACAAAGGACACACACTTCAAAATATAATGAAATAAATATACAAATAAAATAAAACAGGTAAAAAAAAAATGTAACTCTGGGGGTTACAAAGATTACACAATTTGACCTTAGACAATAAAGCAGAATGTGGGGGTTAGAATTAGCAAATGAACCAAAGAAATAATAACAAATAAAAAAATAAATAATGCTGCGTTCACACAGCACAAATGTAAACACCTCGCTGCAAACATCAGATGAAATATTGCTCTGAAGGAGGGTTTACACAGGGGTGTGAGGTGGGCAATGACCTAGGTCTAGACCCAGGACCAGACCAGGAATAAACCAGGTCTAGACCCAGGACTAGACCAGGTCTAGACCAGGATTAAACCAGGTCTAGACAAGGACTAAACCAGATCTACAGAGGACGAGGACTTTGACAGCTGGTCTAAACCAAGTCGACGTGAATAATAAAGTTAAGATCCTCCTCAGTCAGTCCTGTTGACAATCTCATCAGGTTTGTGTTTCTATGATCTTTATTTATATGTTTGATTCTTTTTGTGATACGTGAGCCAGCCTCAAAAGTGACCTCTGCTTCAGATCCTACAAGTCACAAAAAAACACACTGCTCCAGTCACAAATAACCATCTAATTACTTACTGCACTCAGAAGACTCTGACATAGATCCATTTAGTATTCCTGTCTCTATAAACCAGCATAGATGTGTTTTAATGCTCCGTATAGACGTACAGTGTCAGAGTATGTTTATCTGCCATAAAACATCTGAACTTCTATCACCTCCTCTCTGCTATGTCGTCACTTTTACAAAAAAGCAGGCTCCTGATTGGATAACGCGAACAGACGCCAAAAGTTCAGATTTCCCAACTTCTTTGCTCATTCTCCTGGTCCCGCCCCACGCTTGTCCCACATGCTTCCCCCTCATTTACCCCTGAACTTACATGATCAGCGCTCGGTAAAAAGCTCAATCTTCTAAACCCAGCAGAATCAATAAGAGGTCATCAGTTCTGCCCCCACAATTGCATATTTGAGGCTGTCTTTACCGCTATCTTTACATCTCGAAGAGATTCAGGACCGACCATTTCACCTCACTCCCTCCATTTATGAAGCTTTCTGCAAATCTCCATCTGACTCTGCAGAACTGTCATTCAAACTGCCTCACTTAACGTTTCTTCAAGTACTACCTAAGTAGACATTGAGGAAGTGGAAATATAAAACTACAGAGTGAGCGGCTGACCTTTTGAGATGAGCCTTTGGGCATGATTCAAGTGTGTCTGATTGTATTTAGACTGATCGATAGGGCTCAATTTGCATAAAGAGCACAGATTTGATCGTAAGTGGTCACTGGAGTGGGCTTCAAGCTGCACTACCTGAAATGTTTTAACCCTCTGTCATGGTATCACACAAACCAGGAAGTATCAGAATAACTAGCAGCGGTCTGAAGTTGGCTTTTTTTAAAATCTTTGATATAAAACCTCAACTCCCTCATATTACTCCTGACAGATTCGAGGTCTTGATAAATAAACAATGTTTCAAACAATCAGAGTGCCCTTGTCCTGTGGAAGCATGTGATTGGTTGAAAACTAGTGTCTATGCGCTCTAAAACAAAAACCCCTATAATACAGTCCACAGAGGGTCTCAGAGTCTCATTTCAAACCCTTATAATACAGCCCACAGAGGGTCCCAGATTCTCATTTTAAACCCTTATAATACACAACACAGAGGGTCTCAGAGTCTCATTTTAAACCCTTATAATACAGCCCACAGAGGTTCCCAGAGTCTCATTTTAAACCCTTATAATACAGTCCAAAGAGGGTCTCATAGTCTCATTTTAAACTCTTATAATAGAGTGCACAGATGGTCTCAGAGTCTCATTTTAAACCCTTATAATACAGCCCACAGAGGGTCTCAGTGTCTCATTTTAAACCATTATAATACAGCCCACAGAGGGTCTCAGAGTCTCATTTTAAACCCTATTAATAATACAGCGCACAGAGGGTCAACCAATGAGTTGCATCTTAGTTGTCACAAAAGTCTAATTTGTGTGTTTTTTTTTAAATTTATTTATTATGATATGTTATTTCAGTGAAGCCTCAAACAGCACCATGCCGCTCTGTTTCACTTTGCTTCATATCAGTCATCTCCAAACTCCTCATCCAAGTGCGATCAGAGAAAATGTGTTTTTTGTGGCACTCGCAGCCACATCCCGAGGGGAACACGCCGCCTCTTTTGTTTTCCGTTCTGTCACAGCTGTCTCCAAAATGAACAAGACAATCTGTGAAGCACCACTTTTTTAATTCAAAAATGTCTCACTGACCCGAATTCAAATGGATGTCAAATAAAGATGCCATTAAAATGTTCTTACAATCATTTCTGGGTAAATTGGAAAAAGGTTGTTTGCTGTTTATCAGATCTGAAATATACAAATCTTCTGTCTGTGAAGAGAAGAATATTGTGGAGTACTGTCATGCATGTGTGATAGTGGAATAGTAAACCTAAATTGCCTCTAGTGAATGGTTGTCTGTCAGCCCTGCGACCAACTGGCTACTGTTCAAGGTGTACCTTATACCTACGCAAGGCTCATAGTTGCTGGGATAGGCTCCCACAACCCCTAACTGGAAAATGGGCTTGGAGATTAATGAATTTATTAATAATGTATACTAAAACATACAACCTCCAGTTTACAATAAATGATAAATGTGTCCTTTCTTTACAAAATGGCTTTTGCTAGAATATGTGCTAACCAATTAACCATGGTCTTACAGTAAGTACCACTTCAAGGGCTCTCAAGATATGACACAAAACCTTCCTCCTATCATCTTCCACCAGAGCCTCCTCTAGATCATCATCATCATCATCATCATCATCATCATCATCATCATCATCATCATCATCATCATCATATATCATCATATATCATGTGAAGCAGGGGTCAGGTTCACCGGAGCCTCCTCTAGAAGAGACTGTTATATCATCATCATCATCATCATATATCATGTGAAGCAGGAGTCAGGGCCACCAGAGCCTCCTCTAGAAGAGACTGTTATATCATGTGATGAAGCAGGAGTTAGGTCCACCAGAGCCTCCTCTAGAGGAGTCTGTTATATCATGTGATGAAGCAGGAGTTAGGTCCACCAGAGCCTCCTCTAGAGGAGACTGTTATATCATGTGATGAAGCAGGAGTCAGGTCCACCAGAGCCTCCTCTAGA
>JAVQKC010005986.1:0-14959 GCA_036025475.1 Philypnodon macrostomus
ACTTGCGCTCTAACGCCCAGACCTCCTCCAACATGTGCAGGGCCGTCCTTTCGCCTGAAGAGCTGTGTTCAGCGTGTTCAGGTGTGCTGTCATGTCTACCATGAAGTGTAGCTTTTCCGGCCACTCTGGCTGTTCCAGCTCAGGAAACGTGAGCTCTATGCTGCCCAGGAAAGTTTTTACTTCTTCCAGACAAATGGCAAAAGCATTTCAGCGCCTCCCTCTGGAAGAAATCGCGCGCTGGCGGGTGTCGCACATTGGCGGTTGTGACGCATAGTAACAGCGCCAACATTTTTAAACACGTTTTATTTAGATGTTACAAGATTACGATAATCTTCAATTTTAGAATTACATTTTAAAAACGAAATAACTCAAATAAAATACATTTTAATTAAATACTTAATTATTTTTCAAAAGCCACAGGGAGCCGCATCAGAGGGATGAAAGAGCCGCGGGTTGCCAACCCCTGGTCTAGAGTCTATATTTAAAGTCTAGATTCTTGTGGTATTCTCTGAAACTGCAGGGGGAGCTCTGTGAAGGAGAAACGTGACCAAACCAGTGAAAAGTTGCATAGTTCTCCTTTAATACTATAGAAAAGTCATTGAATAATTCTCCGACTCTTCTTGCAAACAGTTTTTATGTTTTCAGACAATCATAATACAACATAAAATAGGTAAAAATAGACTATGTCCTTCATTGACCAGTATCACAGAAATGAAAAACTCAAGTAAAAGAGGTATTAATCATAATCATAATAATCATAATAATTTAGTTTTTATTGTGTGTTTTATCTAGAAATGATGGAGCGCCTTCTACAACTCCAGACAGACCCAAGTCTGTTCATCGCCTCAGCAGCCAGTCAACTGCTCGCACACATTCTGATATTCTATCAGCCCGAATCGTCAAACGAAAAAGGCAAAGATAATAAATATACAAATGGCACACATGACGGCCTCAAACCATCAACCAGCTTCAGCACAGAATATAATGTAGTTGTAATGACTGTCTGTGAATATCTGAAAAAGTCGCTCCTCCTTAAAGAACACAAGGATTTCAATCAGACTGCAAAGATTCTTAAGCTGGTTGCTCAGATCTTGACCCAGGCCAGTTCTCCTTTACGGGAGCAGCTGTTAGAGAAGGTGCAGGGATCTCTGGAGGCACTGGTCACAGCTGGATACAGCCAGCTCACACTACCACTGATGGAGGTCTTACTAGCTGCACACAGGTACATTATATAATTCAAATATCAAGTATTTGGAATGTATAATATGACGTGTATGAAATACCTATTTAAACATGTCTTTTCTTTTGCAGCATGTCCTGTGGTCAAACCAGTGATCGCCATCTCTTGTCCGCCATGCTGGAGCTCAATCAGCCTGCAGAGCTTATACGTGCTGCCGCCACTGTTCTTCACAAAGGCACAAAGTAAGCACAGCACCTCTTTGATCTTTGATTGGACAGTAGACTGAGGAGAAATCAGGGAGAAGAGCAGGGAGTGACATTTGGAAAAGTGCCGTGAGCCAGATTCAAACCCACAATGCTGGGGAGAGCACTACAGGCTCTGAACATGGGCCGCACGCTTTACCGACTGAGCTAAAACCACTGCTCTTCACACTCCTACTATACTAAACTATACTGGCAGCCCTTCTGGCTATTTTTCATCTTTTTAAATGGGACGCAAAGAGGAATGCATATTATTTTTCAGTACGTTCATATTTTTATTGCAGAAATAATTGTGGGTTGGTATTAACTGAGCTCGAAGGTTTTGATGAGTGTGGGTCAGAACATGAGGATTTTTTTTTTTGTATTCATGTATTTGATGTGTGCTGTGATGAACATGCTCCATTCACATGTGAACGACAGTGTATCATGGCAATTTGATCTAAATTATTAAGAATGGTCTCACGGTGTTTTCAGTTAAAGATTTTCTATGTTTATCTCGTTAGTGACCCGGTCTATACCCCAAAGGCTGTGAGGATTCTACTGCGACCACTTCACATTGTAACTGGACAGTCAGTACAAGGATCAGATACTGCAGGTAGCACACACATTACAAAACCTTTACCTAAGTTCCCTGTTTCCCAAATAGCAGGCCAAGACTTTGTATAATAATTACATAATTACAAAAATGATAAAAACAGCTGATGAATGGGAGCGACAAGGCAGTTTTAATATAGGCAGCTGAGCAGTGATTGGCTCCGTGGATGAGAAAGTAGAATGTGATTGGCTGAGATGAGCTGGGGGACAGACCTCGGAGTGACAGGAGATTAGGTCACAGTCTTCCTGGTTGAACGTCCGCATTCGTCTTCATGTTAACACAAAGTCCACAATGCACTGAAATGCTCTGGATGAGAAGGCAAGATCCACTTGCTAGCAAAGAAAAATGTAAAAAGTACAATAAATATATAGCAAAATATACAGTAAAATCTGAAGGTTCATGTTAAATAAAAATTATGTCAATGTTGAAAGCTAAAAATTTGATTGCAAATGTTTGGATTAATGCCATATGAACCGTGTTAGACCATGTTCAATTTTGACATGGAAAATTTATATATATTATGTTTAATTGTCATATTTATACCTATATTCTCTTCTTGCTGCAGATGAGAACTGGTGCCAAATACAAGAGCAACTCAGTAGTAAATCCTCTTGCATCTCTATGATCTGTACCTGTCTAACAAACTTACCTCAAGTCTTATGCACGGTAAGAGTACAAATAAACAATATAAAAGTGCTCATTGTTAAGTGTCTTTCTCCTTCTCCAGCCTGTTTACTTCCAACCCAGTTCCCCAGCTCAAATGGTTACCACAGTAGTGACCTTGTTGCATATCTCCACTGGGGACTTCTCCATTGGCTCTACAGAAGTGATCAGGAATGTAGTTGGAAATGCAAAGGTTCAGAAGTGTGCTTTGGATACTTTGACTGCTCTAAACAGTTGCTCAGGTAAAACAGCTTTTGAAATTGCGTGACCAGCCCTATTATACATGACATTAAATACATGTTTTTGTAGATCTGAAGAACAAGGTGGATGAGGTGTTCACAGTCTTGCTTGTATATCTAAAAAATCCAGATTCTGAGCCTTCTGTAAGTATGAACTTGTGGATTCTGTAGAATGCTTATTGTATTTATTGTATATCCTAAACATTTTACCCTGTTTTTACTTTTACTTGGAATCAACATTGATTTGATTAGTTCCAAACATTAAAATTGAAGAAAATATATCAATATCATATATTCTGTGCCAAAAAATAGCTTTGTTTAAATAGTAAAAATAATATTGTGAGTTTAGTTAAAAAAATAAAAAAATAAAATGAAATAAAAATCTTATTATTGTATTTGCATAATGGTATTTTTTATTTTATTTTTTTCTGGTTAGGTCTTGCAGAAGTGCTACCAGGCCTTGGTGAAGTGGACTGGAGTTTGCACAGACATGTTCTCAATTTCAGACCAGCTCAGACAAGGTGATACAGTATGCACAACACTGGTCCTATACTGTCTACCTTTTTCAGTCACGACTTGATAATATTTGTATGAGAAAGCATTTAGAAAACTAGTTGAATTAATTTTTACATACGTCTCAATCCTGGAGAAAAATCACAACTGGTTTATCCAATTTTATATTTGTTCTTAAAAGGCCAAATCTAATCGAAATATATAGTCAAGGACAGTTGACCTGCCATCTTGAAATTCACTAATACTTTTACTAATTTCTTCAACATTTCACCCTGTTTTTACTAACTATCCTTTGTTAGGAATCAACATTCATTGACCAAAACATAAAAAATGGAAGAAAATATATCAATATCATAAATTCTGTGCCATAAAATAGCTTTGTTTAAAAAGACACATAGGTGCACAGTGGTCTGTTCCATCCTCGGCCTGGCTTTCAGGATGGACGTCTGTATGTCCTCCCTGTTTTACTGTGGGTTCTCTCCAAATACTCTATACTGGAATACTGGAATTTGGTTGTCTGTCAGTGTAAGGCCCATAGTTCCGTGGATAGGCAGAAGAAAAATAATTGTTCTGTGTCTTTTTTTATTTATTGATTAATGTGGTTGTAATCTTCTGTCAGATCTCCTCCAGGTGGTGCAGAAGCGTGTGTGCGATGTGCGCTGGGAGGTTAGAGACTCCACTGTGGAGTTCTTGGGACAACAGGCAGCTTTATCTGACTCCAGAAATCTAGCCCTTAATTTGATAGAGGAGTGCAGTACCATCCCTCTGCTCCGGGAGGCGCTACAGGACCAGGAGAGTTATGTGAGAGCCAGCGCTGTCTCTGCTCTGGCTCAGACCCTGAAGAAGTGCTGGAAGCAGGGATCAGCACTGTCACCAGAGCAGGTAGGGAGCAAATAATTCAAAAGGGGTGTCCAAAATGTTGTTATAGAGGGCCAGACTTGAAAAGACTCTCCCCCTGTTTTCCTTTGACACATGTCTGGATTCTAACCTACGAGTTGAGAACCACCAGTAAAAAAAATTATATATTTCCAGAAAATTAGATTTTTTTATGTGCTTCAGTTAACTTACTGTCACAAATGGGAATATATATATTTTTACCATACTGCCCTTATTCCTAACAGTAGTATGCATGAACTCTGTCTATCCTACTGGGAGTATATCCTGCTGGTGACCTAGTACAACCACATACTCCCCACAGGAAATGTTGTGCATCTTTTCACAATTAGATGGGATAGCTACATGTGATCAATGCATTATTCACTATCGGAGAGAAGAGATTATTAACCCGGTTTGAGAAAAGTGTCTCAATAATTCACTTTCAAAAAATGTTTGAAAAAACCTGCTTTAAAATAATTTTACTTAAGTAAAAGTTCAAAATAGTCAGTAAAAAGAGTTTAGTTAAAAAAAAAAAAAAAAAAATGCAAAACATTTTTTTTAATTAAAGAAAATTATTATCAGCTGACAACAAAAAAATTAAATAAAGGTCAAAATTCTGGTAATTCCAAACATGAAACACAAATTGAGGCCCACAAAAACAAAGCAGTATCTAGATAATATACAGATGTGTGTAAAAATGAACAGTACTCTTACATAACAACCAAAAATGTTAATTCAAAATAATGTATTTGTATGTATGGTGCAATTAAACTATTTACAGTACATATTTTTTCCCCCAGAGTTACTCCAATAAATGTAACTAACTACGACCTACAACTGACAACAATAGGCAACAAACATAACAAAAATGAGTAACTTCAGCCTAATTCATTTTGACTCTTTGAATATTTAATTTGTGTATGAAGAAATAGCTGAGAAATGCCACGTTTTATTCTTGATAAATGTAATCCTATGAGGTAAACGGACAATAAATATCAGATTTATTTTTATATAGTTTATATATGTCTTACCATGTCTCAAAGTCTAACTACTTTTTTAATATTTCTTTCTCCAGACCGACATAGTGACCGCGCTCCTGTCCATTCTCACTGACGACACAGAGGGCTTTTCTAGACGAGCTGTCTTACAATACTTCATCTGCTGGTTCTCCTCCTGCCCTTCATCATCATCATCATCCTCTCTCCTGATGAAGACTATCCCCTCTGTCCTCTCCCGCGGCAGCTCCGACTTGGACTGGGAGGTCAAAATTCACACGCTAGAGCTAGCCGAACTGCTAATAAACTCAACGCTTTCAGGTCATGCGCAGCCATCGCATCCTTACGCTGTAGTTTCACAGCCAACATTTCATTTTGAGACATGTTTTGGAGAATTGGTTGAATTTGGGGTAATTTCTGCTTTGCTAAGTGGACTTTTTGATTGCGATAGACCAGTAGCGCTCAAAGCTTGTCAGTTACTCGTAAAAATGCAAGAAATGGTGAGTACATCAATGCTAGAAGTAAAATGTGAACTTCCATCTTGGGGCTGGGGGCGGGAGATCAGAGCGCTTATGGGAAACTCGAATGGGACAGACCAAATTGAATCTAGTGGTGGATTAGTGAATGTATGTGAGGTGTTGAGATGTTTAGACTTAGAGAAGAGGTTAGATGTTCTAAGTAAGAGCAGTGATCATGTCCAGAATTCACCCCTGTCTTTACTACAAGACATACTGATGGCCCGGGACATGCATTCTCATTCGGATCAGACAGAGGGGCAGGAGGTTATAGTGGATTGTTACTGATTCAATAAAAAGGTGATACTTGATCCACCTCTCCAAATAAAAGTGCAATTTTATTACATTATAATGAACCTAAATCAGGGCTGCAACTGTGAACAGAATGGGGATTAATGCATGTCTATAGCAACACAAAAGACAAAACCATGTCTAAATCAGGGCTGAACCAGTACTACACTACCCCCAGTCTAAATGTAAAAATAAAATTGATTTAGTGATTAACACAGAGAAATGAAATAGAAACTCTACCAGGACTTCCAACCAAGGATTAAACCAGAACTAGGCCTGTGCTGTCATCCCCGACAGCAAGGTGTATATCGGCGAAACAGCCCCATACGTTTGCCCCATACATCTGCCCCATACGTCTGCCCCATACGTTTGCTACAACTATCACCAATGGGCACCTTAATCAGACATTGTGTGATTTCTAAGGGTTTTAATATTGTTAACGTGCAATTAAGAGGAGAATCACTGTACCAAGTTTCATTGCTCTCTGCCAAAGTAAGTGTGTCCAGGGTCCCCTAGGGATCATAAACATGGGGGCGCTATAGAGGCATTCTTTATTTGACCTCTGTAATTTGCCTAAGTATATCACTAGCCCTGCCATACAGAGGGCTCTGGGTCACGTGGGGTCCGGAGCCTAATTAGAAGATTTTAGCAACCCTTTTAGGGTCCGAGACCGAGTCAAGACCAAGGCACACCAAGACCAGTTTGGGCCCACGTCAGCACACATGGGGCCAACAAGTCTTTAAAACAGAAACAATATTGTGTCATACACGTTAACCAAGATGTGCTCTTTTTGGTAACAACAGTTCTCAGTGAATCCAGTTGGAAGTGCAGATTGCTAGACAGCCAGGATAGGCTACAGTCACATGGCTCAGTGTTGCCGTAACAACAAGCTGGGGAGGTGTAAAACTTACAACCATGCAATATAAAAACACAGTAAACTAAAATGATGCACTCAATAAAAGACAATTTGGCATATAAATAAATATATATTAAAAACTCATTCCCCTTGTACCCGGTCACACTTTATTATTTTTTTAAATATTATTTATTTTGCCTGTTTTTTACCATCTGACCTTTTAAATTTAGATAAGGGATGTAAGAATATCTTAGAAGTATTGTAGTATGTAAGTATTCTGAATGTTATTTGAGTAAATCATCAGAAAAATATTAGCAAAGGTTGGAAGAATATGGTAAGGAAAAGGACCTTGTCAAGAAAATAAATGATCAGAATATTTATTTTTTTCAAAGACAGTAAGTGTGTGACATCATATCTAACAGTTATATAATTACATTTAAAAAACTATAAAAACAATCATAAAACTGTTAAAACAATTGGACCCAATAATTAAAACAATAAAACCATTCAGTGTGGTCGGAGAGGAGGGGTCCATCTTCCTGTCCTGCAGTAGTCCCCCTGGTGGTGTAGTCTTCCTGTGAGGGGGGAGACAGGGGAGAAGAGCACACGCACGCACACCATCCTGCCAGAGTGCTAAGACAGCGTTACTTATTCACAGGAGAGACTCCGCCCGTCTGCCTTGTGGCTCCTCCCACTCTGGCTTCACTGGGTCACCGTCCTCCTGACCCCCACTGCTGCTGTCACTCCTGGCTCCTTACAAGTCAGCTCTTCTCCCCTTCCACCGCATGTTCCTTTGTGGCTCCTCTCCGGCGCTTTCCACGTGTGTCCCCATGCCCCCGACCCCCGTTGCCCGGTTCCCCGTCCCCTGGTGCCCAGTTCCCCAATCTCTAGGTGCCCGGTTCCCCGTCTCCCGGTGCCCGGTTTCCCGTCCCATGTCCCCCCGTCCAACGTCCCTTCTTTTGTCTCCCTCCAGCTTCAAATTTCCCTCCTTTAAAGTGCATGGTGCTAATTGGTCCATGTCTTTAAAACCATTGGCTAAAAACACCAAGTAAAACAGTCCACAGGTGTGGGGAATTAGGATGATTAAAAGCAGGAAGTGAAAAGCACAAGGAAGTGTAGTGAGTTTATATATGTGTGATATATCATTTCTACATATAGATATTCGATAGCTCCTAGTTTGATCATTCACAACATGACTTGGTAATGAATCTAATGGAGCAATTTGAGAACTGGAACAGCAGCTCAGATAACAACAGACTGTCATATGAATGTATGAATGTACAAATGAATACACTGTTCTTTCTGTCTCTTACAAGCAATTTATAGTAATTTAATACAATTTAATGTCATTTTCCATTTGGTTCCTTGTCGCTTGAGGGTTTTTCTTTTTTTTACTGCGTCTGTCTGTGGTCTGTTTGAATAAATGATGCCGTGATACACATGATTGGAGCTTGTGTAAAACTTCCCCAGTGTGCTGCTCCTATAGGTCCATCTCCTTTGTACTAATTCATGTTTACACCTATTAGGGCCATGATCTTCAGTAACTATTCATATATGGTCTTCATTCAAACATCATCCTGCATCCTTCAAACAGAAACGTGCTGCAAACCAACCACAAAAGTAAAAGACAAATAGTGACCATAGAAAATACAGCACACTGATACAGGTTTAGCTGAGCTGTGCTAATGGGCTATTGCTACGGAAGGTTTTCACATTCTGTGCAGTCTGTTTGAGTCAAATTGCCAACAATGACAGTGAGTCACTCGTCACTGTCCAGTACACTGACATTCTGCTGGTAAACTGTAGAATCATGGCTCGTGATGAGGCCAGTCAAAAGCGTGACTCTCCATTTTAGGGTTACGATCATTGTACAGTGAGTCACGCTTAGTATTCAACAATGAAATGGACTAGCAGCAAGAGGAAGCTGCAACACATATTTTATGTTGGGTACACTGTGGAGAATCACTGTACCAAGTTTCATTGCTCTCTGCCAAAGTAAATGAGTCCCATAGTGGTCATAAACATGGGGGCGCTATTGAGGTATTCTTTATTTGACCTCTGTAATTTGCCTATGTACATTAAATATACACTAGCCCGGATCACTGTGCCAAAATTCATGCGATTTCATTTATGTTCAGCAGGAATAATGGCTCAATTAATGTGCGTCAGGGCATTCATTAGATAATTCATTATTTGTCATTAATTCGTTTTTTGCCGATATAAATATGTGCATTCAACTACCATGGACTATTTCACATTGATGCTATGTAAGAAATCTTGATCATCTTGAGTGTGTGATTTAAAGCTGATAAAAGTCTATATTTTTGCAATAAACTAACAGTAAAAATACAGCATCTCGAAATGTGAAATTGAATACAGTTGAATACACATCATTTAGTTGGACCTAAAAGAGACCAAACAAGAATACTAAAAAAAATAATTATATAAATTACAAATACAATGGTCAGAATTTCTACAAACTGTTCAATATTTATTATTTGCTGCATTTCAGTTATTAGCTAGCTTTGCCATGGTTCCATTCCATATACTGTTTTTTTTGTCAAGCTTTTGCATGCAGATTACGACTCCACTGAACACAATCAATATTCATAATTTCACTATTTACTATTACCGAGATATATGCAGCTGTAGAGACAAACTTCTGACCATTAGATGATAGGAATATCTTCTTCAGTTACTTTTCTGGAAGTATTGACACCCCCTACAGGCGAGGGGAGTTATTTCCCAGCTCACTTGATACTCTGAGTCCTGTGGGAACACACCATGAACAGTAAATGTACATTCTCTACAGCAGTCTGTACTTGAATACTAACAATGATGAGATACAGACAGAATGTGCTGTGTCTGTGTGTGCTGTTTGTTTTATTTAGCGTGAATCCACTTTGAATTCATTAGTAGACTCGGGTTATTTAAACACTTCTTTTTCGGGCTGACATTGAGAAGTGCAGAAATCTGAAACACTCACATCAATAAATAAAAGCATGAACTAATTGTGGATTCTTTCATTAAACAGTGCCCTGAGCGGCCTTGTCTGAAATGCTTTATCCTACTTCTGCAAAGGTCAAACAGGTCTAATGACGCTGTCCTATGGGAAGCACACAACTCTATGTGCAGATTTGGAAGTCTTTATACTGACGGAATGAAGGTCACTTTTCTGGGCCTCCGTTTCCCACAGTGACCGTTGGCGCCTGGGGAGGAGGAGATGAGGATGCAACGCAACATGAGCGCCATGGGGTTACACAAGAGCAGTGAAAGTGCAACAACAGCATTGAAGCGTGCATGGACAAGGAGAAAGAGTCAACCATAGGCAAAAAGAAAGTAATTCAATCACTTGAGCCTCTTCATTCACTGGACAGACTCACACGTATACACTGTTATGACCAGCTAATAAAATCACCACACGCTGACTCAGGGGTTTGGCCTCTCAAAGTGAAAACGGAGAAGTGACGTGAGGTAGAAAGGTGTTGGTAAAAGAAAAACTAAACCTAAAGATGTTTTATTCACTTGAACATGCTGAACTAATACACGCTGAACATGTATTAGTGTATTCACAGGAAACGGGAAAACATAACCACACTATTACTGCATAACAACTACTCTTAAAGTTTGATTTCAAAACATTTTGTATGGCTGTAGCAATTAAATGTGTTTCTCATTGTTATCTCTCTGATTACCCTCTAGTGTTTTGTATATGTGATATTGTAGTCTAGCTACAGTGGATCTAAGATAGAGGTGTCCAAACTATGGCCCGGGGGCTAAATGCGGCCCTCAGGCTCACCCCTCTATTAACCCAACTCTACATAATCCAACTAAAAGAAAGCATTAATTATGTAAAGACATCTTTCCTCTTTTCTGTGCGTTTAAGAGGGACAGACAGACAGTATGTGGCCAGAGAACTGTGTGAAGTGAAATGGGTCACCTCAGAGAGTGGTCCTCCCCCATGTTTGGACACCCCTGCTCTAAGACATACACATGTAGTAGTTAAAGGAACATCACAGAAGAGAATATAAAAATAATCCTCTTTCATTCCAGGGACTTTTTACACACCAATCAACTCTATAAAAGACAGCTGTTAAAACATTTCACATGTAAGTCTGCAATCAGTTTATTGTGCAACTCTATGAAAAAACATTTGGCTCCTCTGTGCTAGAATTCTTTAATGGAAACTTCTGTTTTGTAACTTAAGTCAAAAGGTCATGAGTACAAACAAGAACTGTTCCATTGACTTCACCATAATCCCTGTAAGCAGAAGAGGCATGCATGATCACACACACATGCATGCTATGGGGCTTTGCACTGGCCTCAGCCTCTTCTTATTCTACACATCAGCTACACTTCTATGACCATTCACCCCCAGGTTTGATACATGGGCCCACATATGTGCAGAACTTTATTACTTTTACCAGACTTAGGCCTGCACTCTGGCCTGTAGATGGGCAGCACTTCATTTCATTTTGTTGGATTTTGTGAGCTAAACAGCACAACATGGACATCTCCTGCATAGTGTCTAACTTGACATGTATGTTGAATTCAGTTTTGAAGGCTTCACCCAATAAACACAACTCTCCAAATGCAATCGGATAGACATTAACCCCCATTTAGGTGGCAGGATTAATCTACACTGAGACCTAACATTTACAACAAGATAAGAGCATTTACCCCTTGACTGGAAGCTAAGCTATAGAAGTATTTACCATTGCAGGATAGGGCCGATGGGTTGTTGTTGGAGGTATAGCACCTATAGCTGAACATATTCTTCCACTTTTGACTGACTCATAACAGCCTATTTTACAATACTGCTCACAAAGGCAGTATTGTTGTAATAAAGAATGGGGTTCACCATTACTCCACTTTGGATATAACTGTTCCCAATTGAGACTCTGACTGAATCTGGAGCATTACAATATTTATAGTCTCAACGACGTTCGGAATAAGTGCACTTTGTAGTTTAGTAGAAATGAGCTGCACAGCGAGGATTTTTCTGGCTAATATGAGTTCCGAGAATGTCTTCCAAGCGGGATTTTTCTCAGTATTTCGAAGCCTTGTTGCGTTGCTCACCCCTAATCAGTGTCTCACATCTCATTGTGTATTTGATTTCGGCCGACCCCGCTGCGTCCTCGTCCAGCTCATTTATCTTCTGTGATATTTTGACCCTAAACTTTTTATTCCAAACAGCTGCCTGCTTGTTCTACAGTGGCTCCAGTCACCCTGAATACTGTTTTCTTACACGCACAGAAGAGGAGACAAATTGGCTAAAATGAATCCATGTCAACACAATGAGTGCTGTGTGTCTAAGTGACTGGGGTCTAATGAGACATGATCAGCATGGCTACAGCTGTGATTAGGGTCCTCACAAGGTCCTGCCTAAAATCCATGACAGCATTGATTTTCTGGGGAAGAAAAGGGTTGACTTGACAGGATCTAAAAAGTGCAATAGTTCAATAATACAAGTGATAATGACAATCTTTACCGAGCACGGTGTCTCACTGTTTACTGAAATGATTGGAACAGAAACTATGTAAAAAGATACCATTGCAAGTAATATAGTTAGATACTGTAAAAGTTTAAAATGTGCTGTTACATTTTGTACAGTTTATATTTTCCGCTGTTTTGGAGTCGGACCCATGAACAGCAGATTCTCATCTCGGCAAAATTCTGTTCACTTTGGCAGTGATTTTATACCTGCAGTTTCTCCTGTGAGAATCAAATCCTGGTTACTCACATCCAGAGGTGGGTAGAGTAGCCAATATTTGAGTATTGTTACTCAAGTAAAAGTAAAAAGTACTCATTTACATAATTAGTCGAGTAAGAGTAAAAAAATACTGGTGAAAAAACACTCAAGTCCTGAGTAACTGTTTTGAGCGTATTCGGACAAAAAAAAAAACAAAAAAAAAAAAAACACAACAACTGATTTTTGATATTTTCAAAATATGAACTAGTAAAAGTAACTAATATTGTGTTTTTTTATGAAGAACAGAATTTTCACATTTTTCACATAAAGCTTACATGACACACTTACTCAGGTAAGAGTACATTCAAAATATTATTACTCAAGTAAAAGTAAAAAGGTATTGTGCAGCAAAGCTACTCTATGGAGTACAATGTATTAAAAACGTTACTCAAGTAAATGTAATTGAGTAACATCACAGATGAGTAGACTGACCACCAATGGGACAGTGTAATAATGGAAATTGTCATAAAATTTCTGGGTTGAAGGTGACATCACAACATTCTATAGCCATATATAGTTTAATGGGAGATGGGTGGCAGGAAAATGACTGATGTTAATTTGCAGATTTGATGTGTGGTTGGACAGATATAACGGGGTAATAGAATCGAACATTTTAGGGGGGATGTTATAAAAATCCCCATATAGTTAATACAGAATTCTGGCTCTGCCCCCCCATCTACGGGTATGTCATCATCGCATTCTAGAACCTGCAACCCAGCAACTGCCTCCATAATATATTAAGTCATCATGGCTTTACTTTTTACATTTGCGTTCAAATCTATCACAGCATTTTGTACATGTGTGTCTTTGTAAAGGCCAAGATGATAAAACTGGCCTTTGTTACAGTTCTATTTGGGGCAGCTGTCCCTTCAGTGCACGGCCAAACTTAGCATGGAGAGACCACCGGCTGTGAGTCATCTTCAACCTTTGGAGTTATTAAATCACCTTTTGGTCTGAATACACTGGGGGTCTGTGAGCTGTGACACTCCAGCAGCTGTCTGAGTTAGATGGCGGCTGGATCATGTAGTCTATATTTAGATATAAAATAATATAATCCAAACTAGCAAGACTTCGATGTAGTCCAAAAGTGAATTGATGGTTCAATACACTTGCTAAGGTTTATCATCCAGGTACTGACAGCATACATACATTATAGTTGGTTTGATCACTAGCATACATACATTATCACTAGGTAGAGTCTGCATGTCCTCCCTGTGTTATCTTGTGTTCCCACCGGGGAAGTTAGCTTTGTCCCATTGCCCAATGACAACATAATATGTCTGGATGTCTCTGTGTCAGCCTACAATATTGTGTTTTTGGATGCACCAACTAACTAGAAAATGCAATTGTCAGATGCAATGGCGATATGCCTATACTCAGATTGGCATAGTTCAGCAAAATATTATTATGAGAATGGTAATCTGTGCAAATATGGCGCAGTGAGCTCTACATTATGAATACTGGCGGCGTGGAGCACCATGAGTCTGTGTTGTGACCGGCTGTGCGTGTGTGGGTGTGGGTGTGGATATGTGTGTGTGTCAGAGAGAGAGAGAGAGAGAGAGAGAGAGAGAGAGAGAGAGAGAGAGAGAGAGAGAGAGAGCGAGAGCGCAGGGGGAGGGTTGTGTGCGTCCTGGGTGCCAATAGGCGCAACGCTATATAATTATTTCGCTCCAACGTAATCTCAACGGATCCATCCCCCAGTTTAAATCCACTCCAGCGGCGCATTCCATCCAAACGCTGTCCTTCACCGCTGTCCCGTCCCGTCCGGAGCCCTACAGCGGACAGAGGAATCACCATCACCGCAGCACAAGTAACTGCTGCCTTTCGCCTGAACGGTAACATGGTTTACTAGGGCTCTGCTGCTGTAGCCGAGGGACACTTTGCCAGTCAGCCTGCTTCAGTGAGCAGCAGTAGGAAGCTCGGTCTGCACTACATCAGCGGGAGCTCGACCTACAAGCACTTCTATCTTTTTTGAAGCGGAAAGCGTCCCGAAGCGAGCCCAGCATCCGCACACCTCTTCCCACGGACTCGGAGCAGGGATAGCACTCTTTTCTCCTCGGCTCTATCCGGTAAGACATGCAGTCCCATTACAGATCTCTACCCGTCATCAGTAGCGTGCCGTGAGCCAAAATTTCAGTCGGGCGATGGGCTACTTCCTTATGACCACACCCACATTTGTTTATGTTTTTAAGTATTTTTAGATACATTGAAACATGTTAACTAA
>JAVQKC010005996.1:0-37179 GCA_036025475.1 Philypnodon macrostomus
GAAAGTCCTAAACCACTGGAAGAAGTCTACAGTGATTCTAATACAGATGGAAATTAGCCGTTTAGCTATAATCTGGTGCAGTACATCTCTGTTTTGTAAGCATAATGTCTCTGTACACTGTCCCTTCAAATAAAGACAAAATGAAATGAAATAAAGATTTGAAAGAAAAGCAATATATCATGCAAACTATGGATTTTAAAGGATACATTAACGTCATATGGTAAAGTAGGCTGTGGTGTAAGAACAGCAGCTCTATTTTGTATGCTGGTGGTTTTTCCCCCAGACCCCTCTATGACATACAGTATAATATTGATGTTATTAATGTAATGAATAAAATTACATAATAGTTGGGTTGTTTTGCCAAATTATGGGGGGGTATTAGTCCAAAAAATAAATTAAAGATTGGCTCTCCTTCTACTCTGATTGCTCAAACAAAAACTAAATGATAAATGGAAAAGTGGCTTTGTTCTGTCAGTCTGTAAACAAACTGACAATTAACGATTTGGCCTGAGAAACAAAAAGGACCAAAAATACAAAATCATGTATATAAATAGTAGTATTCACAGATGTTTACAAGTCTACTGGAGTAAACTAGGCCTGCGCTGTTGTACCCGACAGCAAGGTTTATATTGGTACGGGCACCTTAATCAGACATTGTGTGATTTCTAAGGGTTTTTATATTGTTAACGAGAAATTAAGCCTAATTGACCTTTTTGTTGTTTATGATGGATGTTTTTTGCCAAATGTTGTTAATTTCCTTAAAATTACATTCTTCTTTCAGTCTATAGGGGGCGCTATAGAGGTAACTGCCATCATGATTGCAGTTTGTTTGGGGCCAGGGGGTAATTAGGTGTTTCAGGTTTGAGCAATTTAGAGGCTACAATGTGGAGAATCACTGAACCAAGTTTCATTACTCACTGCCAAGTGTGTTCAGAGTCCCATAGAGGTCAAATACACGAGGCATTCTTTATTTGACTTCTGTAATTTGCATATGTACGTTAAATATACACTATCCCGGATCACTGTGCCAAAATTCATGCAATTTTAGTTTGTCTCAATTAAAGTGCTTCAGGGCATTCATTAGTTCAAATATCAAATCAAACATTCATCGTAGAAGTACCAAAATCAATCCAGTTCTTTATGCGTCTTTATGATATGTACCTGTGTGTAAAACTTTTTTTGCGTTATTCACGCATGGGCTCTGCGGGCGTGGACGTGCACCAACGTGATTCCATAATATTGTTTTTTCACCAATATAATGAGCGTGCAGGAGGGGTCAAAATATTAGCTGGAGGCATATAAAAGTGATTAGTGGTAGGGCTGCACTATGTCTCTCAACTATCATTATTGTAATATCAGTAAACACTATACACTAAATGTATCACAATTAGGTTTATTTTAATTACAGCTTGATTATGTAGTTACAGTTTTGAAGTCAACTTTGTTATGGTCATGATTAAGTCATGGTTCCTTAGATTTTAGTCCTGATTTCATTTACACCTAGCAGGACTAAACCAGGTCTAATCGGATTCTAAAGTGGGGCATAACTGATTCTAAACCAAATTAAAAAAAACAGGGATACACCAGGATTTAACCAGGTCTAAACCAGGATTTAACCAGGTCTAAACCAGGATTTAACCAGGTCTAAACCAGGACAGTAAACTGGACAGGGGCTCTTGGGCTGTCCGGGAGAGAGCTGAGAGATTAGGGAGGGTCTTGTTTCATGGACCTTAAACATCTGTTCTCTCTCTCCAGCATTGAACTATAAATGTACCTTGGTGGACGCGGTGGAGGAATGTTGGGGGCTTCCACTTGCTTTTCATTAGCACTGGATCTGGTAACACACCTCACTGTCAACCTAATCCCCGCTCTCTCCATCTTGTCCCGTGGCAGAGGGGGAGGGGTATGACCAGGTACACAGGCCCAGATGTTCCCTGTGAGGGGCTGGGGCAAGGGGGGGTGACAAGGGCCATATGATGGCTGATGAAGACGAGGTGCATGGCCTTATGCACCATTGATCCAGACCTTAGTATTTTTCAATTATGTTTGTTAGTATAATCTAGATAATAATAAAGAACTATTTCTGTCAAATCTTGGGGAAATATGTGTTTTATTTGAATAATGTCTAGCAAAGGACAACAAAAGAACAAAAGCACTAAACTCAGGATAAAGCAGGTCTAAGCCAGATCGGAACTAGGCCTAAACCAGAACCAAGTCTAAAGCTAAAGATGATACAGATTCCTTGAGTTTTCAAAGGTCAGAGGTAAACAACGATTTTGTTTTTGTTGCAGTCACCCTGAGATCCCAGTATTTTCAAAGCTCTGTGTACAGCCCTGTGTGTAATGACATACTCTGATTTTACTCTTGTCTCTACCGTCTGCTTTCCTTTCATCATTTCCATTTTTTCTCCTCAACATCTTTCTTCTTTCATTAGTGTTTGCATCCCTCAGTCTCCATCTCGAGTTTCCCTGAATCATCCCAGGATCTGCACTGTGCTCCATCAAATCTGAGAGGGACCAGTAGTCTGTAACACACGTTAGCGGTAGTCCATTCTTCTGTGCTACATCTCTCATGTACACAGCTCCCACAGGGGCCGTACAGTCTGACGTGCTGCCGCAGCTCAAAGGATCAACCTTACACAATGGGGATTCTCACCTCTATCTCTGTCAGAGGCCAGGGGGATTCTTTTTCCAAGTCTGGACCGACCGAGGAGGCCGTGGTGAGTGATGGAGGCGGTGCGGCTCGGGCTAAAAGTCAGAGTATATGTCTGTTGTCACCGAGCATCAGTCTGTGTAACTGGAGACAGGGCGTCCAGTCCTGATGGATACAAATCTGGAAACACTATGTGGAGGTGCCCTGAGGGAAATAACTGTTGTGATGAAGGTCCATGAGCGAACTAAAGATATCAGTAGCAGAAAACAACAACTACATGACATGTACATGAGAAACAAATCCAATATATGGAGACTAAAAAAGAACATTGCTAGAGCAGATCACAGCAATGTGTCTCTAGTAGTTATTTCAGTGTCATTTAACGAAAAGATACATATGGTGTAATCATAAACACCAATATCCTTGTGCTTCAACCAACTGATGTTAACAGAAGATGAAACAAGCAGAAAAGTCACAACAAAGCCCCATCTCCTGTGGCCTGTGTGAAGATTTATAATAAAAATGATTTACATGTGTAAGGATGATCAATAATCCTGTGCTGTCATGTTACAAAGAGAGAATAACGATTATAAAAAGCAGAACCCCTCAAAGCAAAATGAGTGGGAACGGATTAGCTTTCGCATTAGCACAATTGTCTTTCCATTGTGCCGCATACACTAATTCAAGTCTGTTTTATCGAAGTCAACACATCAAAGATGGATGAAAGCTGAAAGCTGGTGGAGATCAGCGCGGGGCAGCGGCGCACTGCATTGTGTCATGGCACAGTTATGCAGATTTGAGTAAACAAAGTGCAAATTGTTTGAGGTTTTAATTAACATTTTCAACAATCATTTTATCTGAAGTAACCCTATATAACAACATCTGTAGAGCAGATGCATGCACTTAAAGCCCACTTCCATCTCTGTCCTCCTCCCAGTACAACTACAGGCCTGTGTTAGCGGGACGGGTGCTCCAAAAGTCTACGTGTTTCATGTTCAGTACTACACGCACACGTCAGCCCCTCGCTCTCTTTCATCCCACTGTTTCCATCTGCTGTCCCGTTCAGAAGATGTGCCAGAAAACAGTAAAAGCTGAAAAACAAACCAAAGATCTGGGATCATCTGTCACAGCGGGTCGGCTCACACCCAACGGCCGAGCTGGGCTGGAAGCTTTTGAATTTACATTAGCATTAGCGGCTCTGATTGTCAAAGTGGAAACACTGTGATGCCTCCTGGATAATGGTGATGAAGACGTAGCTTGGATCAACGTGAAAACAAACATCTCAAACGAAAATATAAGAAATAACTCACCACAGTTAGACCTCATCTGACACATCTGAAGGACTGGACACAAGCAGCTCACAATAATATCACATCCAACACTAACATCACACTTTAAGGTTTACTGACACCGTGTGCTTCTTGGCAGTGGAGAAGTCTTAGATTTGCAAAAATCAAAATCAAATGTTGAATTGAAAAGCATAAGTTATAGTATCATAGTATCCAAGTGGTCAGAACAGTGAGATAAGGCACCTTCCAAATTTACATTCAATTGTCCTGTGGTGGAAAGTGTCAGGTGTAATTTTGCTTTTGTTCAGATTTCTTTCACCCATTAATTCATTCATTCATTTGATCACTTTTCTAAATTTTAAGAGTTAGGCATGAGCTTATTCAAGCTACTTTGGACCTGGGGCGGGGTACATCCTGGACAATCGGCAGGTAGTTGCAGGGCTGACACTTAACAGAGAAATAGGGACAGACAATGTAAACCAATATAAATGCAGGTCTTTTTAGGTCGTGGAACAAAGGTGAACTTCACAGAAACCTTGATGACCACATATTGTTGTGAGAGTCATTTGGCTATCCAAAACTATACTATGTCACAACGTTTAACAAAATCTATTTAGCTAAAGTAATATGAGTTTGGCCGTGATGGACAAAAACATAACAGTGGGAAAAATTTGTGTTGCGATGCTTATTTGTCATGAATTTGAGCCTAATTATGAACAGACGCTGATTAATTCCTATTGGCTCACATGTTCTGGGCTGGATACTAAACAAATGACACAGAAATGTGCAGCACAGTTCGATTCTGAGTTTGGGAAAAATGTTGTTTATTTGAAAGAGCATAAAATCGACCAAATGGGGGTGAAATCATTAGGGCTGTTGTTGCCTATTATACTTGCACCTGCAGGTCTTAAAACAAGTCATTTCTGCGAGATAAAGCTTGGTTTTATTGTGTTGCAGTTAACACTTAAAGACAATGACTCATTTACTGAGAGTGTCCATGCCGCTATTAAAAAGATAAAATGTTTGGCCTGGGAGTTTGGGACACAAAAAGGGTGATTAAAGATAATGGCTGCCATAGTAGGCCTGGGCAACATTATTGTTCAAGATTGTGGTGGTATGACTATGTATGATGTGTTATACAATATAGTTGTGGTCAAAATACATTTGAATAATGTTATTATATTATTATTATATTTTTAACAAATAATCCAAGCACAATACAGTTCAAGTAGCTCAGGTTGTTAGTTCAATTCTGCTCTTATCTGTTCATAATGATGTTGTGTCCTTGGGCATGTATGCAGGAAAAGTGCTTGCATGGCATTTACATTTTGCTTTATTTCCAGTGTCATGGCATATGAACAATTCATATCAAGTGACGCCAAAAAAAAAAACAAAAAAACAATGAATTCAATATAAAGCTGTAAAAGATTATTTTCGTATGTCTGGTTTATTCTAGATTATTATTATTATTACGGAAACTAGCAACTAATAAAAGTGAGTTTTCGGTGCAGCACTTTGGTAACTTTCTGTTTATAAAATGTGCTTTATACCAAATGAAATGGACTGGAATGGACTTACCTTCTAGCTTTGGTCCTGTTTTGATGTTCAGACTCCCTTTCATCGCAGACACAGACACGCTCACACTAGGCTTCATGGGATGGGCCTCTGTCTCCATGATGGCAACTATTTGGGCTGTTTGGAGGGAAACCTTATGGAAAGTTAAGCCCATAGCCCCAAAACTGCCCAGTGTAGCCTGATGTTGAGGGTCTGAACGTGGGACAGTGGTTCCGTGAAGGGTCTTGGAGGGTGAGATGTGGGGACTGGAGGAACTGGAGGTGGGTTTGGTAGCAGAGGTGTCCCATTGGTGATCGGGGAAGACTTTCTTCAGATAAGACTTGGCCTGTTCCAGTTTCGCCAGTGTGGGGTTGATTTTGAGAGGGCGGGAGAGTTCTATGTTGAGTTCAGCTGTATAAAAAGGAGAGGAAGAGAGGAGTGTACAGTTAAAGAAATGCATATGATTTTGTTAGTGTTTAGGCTTATTAAAGGAGCTAAGTTTAAACATGTCTTTTAGCATCCAAAGACATTTCATTATACTCTACAATTCATTTATCAATACATTGCTATTGATAAATGAATTGTTGTAGAGTATATAATAACAGTGCAACATCCTTGAAAAGACATAGAAACAAAGTTGGATACAGCTGCACTGCCTAGTACTGCACAGACCTCATTAGATGTATTCCAGACAGTCCTAAAGAATGGTATTAAAAGATGGGAGTATCTCTTTTGATCATTCTCATATTTACGATGTATGTATGTATGTAAGAAAAACAAATCCGAACAGGAAGCAGATGATCAAATGCTGTCATGCAGGTAATAAAACAGGTATTACATTTAGTAAACCTTACAGAGGTCGCTGTAAAAGTAAATATTTCTTTTTATGATTGGCAATTTAAGTACAAGATTTCTTCTCCTCCGCATTGCTAAATCCCTATAAAATATGTTAGGCCCTCGACACAAATATATAAAATTCACTGTTGGCTGGAGTTTTTGCTTTAGAAAAACTAAACATCTCATTTGGAAAGTCAACGGGAACTGGACAAACTAAATTTTTTTAAAAAAAGGCAGTTTTCATCAGGGCTCCATTGACAAAGATATGTTGCATTCTAGCCCATGGGATGCTGAATGATAGTTCTAAATCAAACTTGCATGCATAGGCCAGATGAAGGGACAGCTGGGTCCCAATTGCGATTTTACCTTAAATACAGACATATGCACGCTCACAATGACGGTCAATCTCACTGTATCATCTATGAGCATATACTAGTCTAGCCTATATACAGTACTTGATGCCAGCTGCCCTGCTTTACCTCTGCTCTTCAGCCTTCAAACACTCAAGTGGAATTTACGGAGACACACGAATTAACTCAATGCCGTTTTACACCACTTCCATTATCCCATTTTTCCACTTGGTCATGTTGATCGGAGAGAGGACTGCAGCTGGTTTTCATGGGCTCATCAAGGCAGCGCTGTTTAGAGGCGTTTTTAGAGTTTTTTTTTTTAGCCCGCCCCCGTCAGGTAAAGGAGGAATGGATGACAGGGTTGGGAGTGCAGCCAAAAAAAAGAAATGCTAAAAAAGTGTGCCCTCTGGAGTTGGTCTTGTTTAATCCAGTTGAAGTCAGGCACATGGTCAAATGCAGGGATGGCTGCAGACAGGAATTGGAGAACAGATAGTGTGCAATGTAGCTTATCATTTCCACTTGACTTATCACCAGGAAACTTTCCAGCGGTGAAATAAATAGCTGAGTGCAGCTGCTCATCCAGGTTGCTCTGCCTCTCTCCCAATACTTCCATTTGGTCCTGGTATTTTATAACAAATCCTTCCTCAAACGTTGGTGATTTTTCAGATAATCAACTCCATAAGTGTCAGAGCCAGCATAAGAGTGTAGCCCATTGGACATGCTCTAAAGTCCTAGTAGTACAAGGCTATCCACAAGATCTAGAAATAACTGTTTTAATGTCTAGATTGAAGTTTAAAAAAACAGGGGAACTACTGTATGCACAGTGAAAGAAATGCATGTGATTTTGATAGCGTTTAGCCTTAATTACAAAAAACAAGTATAAACATGTCTTTCAGCATCAAAGGACAGCAAATTGGCCTCTACACTACATTATGACAATTCATTTGTCAATAGCAATGTTAACAGTACAGCATCCTCAAATTAAAAGACATGGACACAGAGTTGGGGACACATACATTGCCTAGTACTGCCTACCTTTCTATGTCTAACTGAAATGTGTATTAATTGTGTAAGTAATTTTTACATGCATTTTGAAAGCCAGAAATAAATGTTCCATGTGTAGCTGCTCGTCCAGGTTGAATGAAATCATGTCAGAACTTCCTCCACCTTTGATGTGAATGATATAAAATGTTATTCAATAAAAACTGAATAACAAAAACCTGACATTTACAGGGTTGTGCAGACTTTTTGCGATCCAGAACTTGAAAGGTTAAATTCAAAACAATGAAGGCATGTGCAGCACCAGGACAACTACCAAGGCGGCCAAGGGAAAACATATCATAACACAGCATATTGAAACACAACAACAATCTTACTTAATGGAAATTAGACTATTGTGGTTTGAATGGAGTCCCTTATTAAAACAGTTAGCTCTAGGGAAATAGAATGGTCCCATTGGTCCAACAGTTACAATGTATTTGTTATTGTATCATTGATAAGGTTGGGACATTTTAGTTCTCCCCAAAGTGTGGCTAGAGATCAGGGTTACAATCAGTTCATGTCAACAAGGCAGCAAACACCACAGTTGTTAGCCACCTGCTGCGCGTAAGGATATTATCAGTCCATTAAAATGAATAATGTCTGACTTGTAGTGTTTTTTCAGTGCAATTCAGACAACAATATCTCTGAGGTCATGTGATAGTTCATAAAATCTTCCCAGGACAACTGAGACACATTCTTATCTTTAAGTGCAGTTAAGAAGTGAGAGGCATATTTCATGAGGACAATTCTTTCACATTACTTTGCAGTGACCGAGGGATCGAGGATCTGGATTTTACGTTGTGTGAACTAAAGACATGTCTCGGCGGAGGGCTCTGCATCTGTCCGGCTTCCCTCTGGCTTTATCCAAGAACTAGTAGAGCACATCAGTGTTTTTACTGCAGTGGAGCAATGTCAAACCATCAATCTTTCACACAAGTCCAATAAAATAAGAGTGCACTCTGATATGACTTCATGTTCAGTACATATGTGTCATTTCCTTAAAGCTGATTCTACACAATGTGGGAATGTGCACCAGTTTAGTTTGAGTCTTAAGAAACCTACCACTTAATATTTTATTTTAGTTATCCAAATAATGCTAATAACTCACTCAATCGTGAGGGAGTGGTGCAAGAAATCAGAGTAAGGCCTGACAGTTGCTATTTTAAGCCTGAGTGAAAGGTCTTGAACAAGGTTTAAGCCCCGGGCGTCGGAGTGTGGGGGGTGCACTGGGGGGGTGAAGGAGGGATACAGAGGTGGTGTTGGCGTATCTTTACAGAACAGGCCTAATGTGAAGCGGCTGGAGCGGCCCGTCTCAGGTGTCAGCATCTATTAGCACCGTGCAGACTGGGAGATCAAGGTCTGACACTGGCACACACACACACACTTAACTGCAAAGTGGTGGAGAAGATCAAATATGCTTATTACCCAGGTTACTTTGCCTTTTAGAAGAGGTCAGGCATGATGCCGTCCCCACTTTGAACCTGCAAACACCACCAACATTGTTTTCATTTGCCCCCCAATTTAGATTTTTTTTAGGCTGACTTCTGCACGCTTGACTTTTTGCTTCAGGTAGAGGTAGCAATAAGTTCAATTATAAACATTTCCTGCATTTAAGCTGTGACCAATAGTAGTTGAGTTTTTCTTCTTTTAGAACTTTTCAGCTTTAATACCCCTTTTATTCATAGGTTTAGACCTGGTTTAGTCCTGATTTAGTCTTATTTCAGTCCAATAAAATGGTGTTGGAGAGCTTGGTGGGAGAGCCCCTGATCTATGCATCCACTGTCACAAAAAATCCTTGTACCACCAGAGGTAAAGCCAGTGACACTCGCCTCTTATACCATCTGACTCAAATTAGTGCGGTTGCGGACAGTTCGAAAGGGGCACAGGCTTGTATACAGTAACTGACAACCTTTGGACGAAACCATAGTTTGACGTGAAGCAGGGACACGAGTAATGGTTCCAATTTGTTCGAGCTAATCTATCACCTGCAGCTCGTCCAGTGATGTCTCATCTCCAAGTGGTAGCAGTTACATCCTGGACTCACTCATTGACCCTCATCAAACTAAGGCTGAGTAAGAAAGATGAGAGAGAGGGCCATAAGGGAGAGAAAGCATGTGGTGTGTCTGTGTGTTCACTGGTCAATCAATGGATGAGATGGAAAACAATCCCATCATTGTCATTTCATAGAGTCTGGTGGTGAGGCATATGCAAAAGATATTAGTTTAAATTAGGCATATGCAGATATAATTTTAACAATATGTAAACTCACTCACAACTATAGATAATACAAGTATACAAAAATAATGAATTGGATGTATGTAGTGCTTTTCAAAACACAGCTGATTCCATCATCCATTCACTCTACAGTCAAACACTGGTGGTACCTACAAAGCCTCAGCCGCCTTTGGGCAGATTGACAGCACAACGCCACACCTATACTTCCTTACTGGCCACCACCAAACAAACTACAATAAAATTACTTATATGCAGGTGAAGTAAACACAACAGAAGTATATAAATTAGGCTGGAATCAGGAATTGAACAGCCAAAACTTGTCATTAGACAACCTGCTATACCCCCCTATTCTTTGCTCTAGAAAGGCAAATAAAATACCATAAACCCAAGCAACAAACCAATGCCCCTTTAAAAATGTCAATTCAAATGGTATTGCAAAAGTAAAAAAAACAAGGAAAAGCTGCTTGGTCTGTCCCTGAACTCTGCTTCCACCACAGAATCCTGGCTTCCTGTGAGCGTCCACATTAGCAGTGTTTATATCTATGTGTGTGTACGTGATGAGCAGCTGTTGAGCGAGGGTCAACTCTCAAACACTGTACACATGTTACGACTAACATTCCCCACTCAGCATCCTTGAGGAGGGCAGCTCTGATTGGCCCCGGAGAATAAATGCTGCCGAAATTGCGAGCATATTGTTGTAAACACATTGCAAGACGTGGCCTGCTCTCGGTTTGGGCCTCGTTGAAATAAATCAAATGTGAAATGCTGTCGAATCAAAGCAACAGGCGCCAGGCGTGATATGTGAAGATCGGAGCGAGAGACAGCAAAACGCAAACACAGCATCTGCAAAATAAATACATGAGACAAAAGGCTGGATGCACTTGCTCTTGATTATAACACAAAATTTTCGAGTTTATTTTAATGCGTCTTTCTTTGGCCAAAATGTGTTTCAAACCAAAGACAGGCTGTAAACTGGACCAATAAACTGTTGTTTGAACTGTCAAAAGATCAATGAGGATCTGTGAAGCCACTGACGATGATTCAATTTATTTAGCTACACATGATAAAATATAAGTATATTTGGCAACATTTTGAATAATTGTCCTAGACCAGAGTTGCCAAGTGGAGGATTGTGAGTGAAAAAGGTGTCAAAAGGTAGAACATAGATGGCTTGAAGTCAAAATACTGTTTTGATTTTTTCCCACAGACCATCTAGCATACCACAAAAGACCAAGGACAAAACTGAACCATTCAGAACCACAGCTTTATGGCCCTTTTCCACTAGCACCCACTTTTTGAACATTTCCACTACGCAAACGTTATCAGGTACTTTTTTAGTAACTTCTCGGCCCTGGTTCCAAGCGAGCCGAGCAGATACTAAAATGTAGCATCAACATCCAGTCTGGTAAACAGTATTTTGCCTCGCTGTCTGCAGAATTTTCTGTCAACTTTTGAGGGATAAAAAGCCACAATGTCAGAATAAAGTACACCATTGCCTCCCGGTCCTCCATTTTGTTTGTATGTCACGTATATATGATGGCACGGCGGTGCCGTGCGGATATCCCCGGCAACTATAAAGCGGCATTAAAAAGTTATGGAAAAAAAACCAAACCGAGCAAAGGTGAGTCGAGTAGAGTCGAGTAAAGTTGACTTGAGTTGAGTAAAGTTGAGGTGAGTCGAGTAGAGTTGAGGTGAGTCGAGTCGAGTCGAGGTGAGTCGAGTAGAGTTGTGAGTCGAGTAGAGTCGAGTAGAGTTGAGGTAAGTCGAGTAGAGTTGTGAGTTGAGTAGAGTCGAGGTGAGTCGAATAGTGCTAGTGGAAAGGGCCATAAGACTAACTCAATTGTTGTTCGCGTGTAAAGTATACAATACATAGAACCATGTGAGTTAAAAGGTGTCATTTGTGTAGCCAAAGCAAATTAGTAAGCAGCTGCCTCTCTGACTCCTACTTCTATACATTCTCATATTTTAAATTAATTAGACTTGTTCTATATTCTGCATTTTTAGATGTCTCCTAATTATTGAAGTACAGATATTCAAAATATTGTAAAGCGATTCCTCATACAATGTCCAGAGGATCATAATATCCAAATAGCCAAACACGAGCTCACATCTGAATATGTTCTGTGTGAATCAAAGGGAACCAGTAGCATGTGTGGCCAATTCTAGTTGTTTCCAACAAAGTCGGACCTGGGGCTAAATTATGCGCCTGGATCCTATCTGACTCATGTGGGGAGGCTGTAATTTGTATCTGTATATGTTTTTGCACACGCAGGTGAAGACAATGAATGTGAGTCATTAGGGATAAAGTTCGCCTACTAAAACAAAAGAAGCAGATCTTTACTTTACAACTGGCCACAGCATGCTAAACATCTTTGACTATGGTGGTAACATAAAATAAAGTACAAATATATGAACTGTGCAAATGTCTTAGGCTGATTTAAAAGCATGGTAATTTATAATTTATTGAGTTTTATTAGTTTACAGAATGTCCACTGGAATGCATTTTTGAAAGGTACATTTATCTCACCATTTTCATCAGTGGCTGTAGTCTGCTCACATTTCTGTCCCAGACAAAAATCAGGTTTGTAGAGCTTTGAGGGGCTCTGAAAGCATTGTTACTTTCCTGCATTTCACTTGTATGAGAGCAAATGTGTGTTCGTATTATTATAGCAATTTTGTTCCACACCACTTATTTTTTTCTTACAGCAATCCAATGGGAGCTTATATAAACTTGCAGCACACAGCATAACTTCCATCATATGTACACAGTTAATCCCATCTGAGATATTTAGCATAGGTTAAACCAATGGAAATGTTGATGTAGTTTTAGTCTTGGGAAAGGTCATGCTTGTTCTAACATGGCCACTTCCTTTATCAGGACTGCGCTCAGGGGTAGATGGGCATTAGTAATGTGTGACTTTGGACTGGTCTGTACAGAGGGGTGCATTGTGTTTTGTGGTTAGACTCCAGGTGGACAAAGACACTGAGGACTACTGCTGACAGCGGGATGTGGATGTATGTAGGCGAGCAATGCTGTATTTCCCCCAAACTTCAACACCTACAGTGCTCTGTGCACAGTATGGGTCCGTCTATGCTGTTTCACTGTAAAATATAGTTTATTAAAAGTTAATTAAAAAGTACTTTAATTAGACATGATACATTTATCTAATCATTCGTATTTACCTCCACCAAGGAGTTAATGTTTTCTGTATTCTGTCCATCTGTCTGTCCGTCGGTCTGTCAGCGACTTTATTCAAAAATACTGCTTGGATTTGGATGAAAATTTCAGGAAGGGTCAGGACAACACGAGGAACAACTGATTACATTTTGTGAGTGATCTGAATCAAGGTTTGGATCCAGAATTTTTCAAAACAGCTGTGTTGGCAGAGGTATGCGCTCTCCGAGTGCTTTCTAGTTTCGTACAGTACTTGGGCCGCAAGTTAATTGTGCTAAATGTACTCGAACTTAAAAAGTGTCTCACACCAGTTCTGACATCACTAGGTTTTCAACTAAATATAAACTTAAGTACACCTTTGTGGGTTGTGTTTAATCAGTTAAAACTAATCTTCGAACTTAAGTTTTCACATTTTACAGTGTATATGAAATAATCCATGTCCGTATATCTCTGTATGCATCTGCAGCATCTGGCCCTCTGCGTCCTGGGAGCTCCTCTGAAGGATGTCCTGCCTACACAGACCATTCATAAATCCCTCAAAGGAATGAGGCAGTAGCATGCACAGTACATGCCAGAGCCCACTCAAAGCTTTATTCTTTATGGTTAAGATGTCAGCCACACCTAAAGGTCAACAATCTGAAGGCTATCAGATCAGTCTAAAAATACATACAAATACATACTTTGGAAGTGTGTGATTTTGTATTTGACTGGCCTCATTATTAGGTATGCATTCAAATGTTTGTTAACAAAAACTTCAGCATCAGAATAAAGAGTAAAGTGACAGTAAATATTGGTGCCAGATATAAGAAAAACAACAAATCAGACAAAGACAAAATATTTAATGAGCAGCAGTTCTGTGGTAAAAAATGTTTGTGCTGATGCCAGAGGAAAATACCAGACCGGTTCAATACTAGAAATACACTCACGACTAACTAACCTCTTCACTACAACCAGGGTCAACAGAAGGACCATCACAAGATCTTGAAGTAGATCTACAGCAGCAGAAAACCATACTGGGGGACACTATTGAGCTACAAAGTCTACCTAATAAAGTGACCATTGAGAGTGAATGAAAGTTTCCTTGTAATGCAACCAAAAATACATGTTAAACATTGTGTTTTGTGACGTTGATTCCCACCTGGTCCATTGAGGAAGTCTTTGAGTTGGAGGCAGAGGAGCGGGGGTGGGACACCCGTTTTACTGTCCACTTCTCCAGCTACTGTCTGCAGCCAGGACACGTTATAATCCAGGGACTCTGGCAGTGTTTTGCCCAGGTCTGCAGAGAGAAAGACAGTGTATAATAAAACATAGGAGATGATATGCAAAACACTGGACATTTGAAAGATTAAGAAAAATAACACAATAATATCTGGTAGCGTTTCCAACAGAAAAAAACAAAGGTGACCTGTTGCTTGCCAACCTTTCTCCAATTGACATCAGGAGGATGACAAGCAGCTGGTCATTACTGCCTTGTGTAACACATTATTAACAGAACCTTAGGATTACATGCAAGGCCAAATTATCCCAAATTACAGAAACACAAACATGCATGAATGTTTTGGGCTTCCAAAGTTTCTATAAATTCTTACCCAGGCACTTGTAGTCTGAGGACACTCCTCTTAAGGCCAAGTCAAACACAGACAGCTCCATTCTCTGTTTCCTGTGATGGCAGCTGAGCAGGACTGAGGGCTGGGTCAACTGGAGGTACAGCAGCGGCTCCAGGAGCTGGTCCCCGGGCCCTCTGCGTCCGGGCTGCCTTACGATAGTCACCCCAAGGGCCTGTCGGGCAGAGGAGCGGCTGGGGGTGGGCAGACCCTCCAGGGAGAGCAGGCTGCCTCTCAGTAAAGGAGAGGCAGGCTGGGAGGTGTTGCTGTTTAGGATGTCCTCTGCAGTTAACCCTGCGAGAGAGCCCTGAGCAGCAGAGGGGGGCTCTGGGGTTGGGGACAGAGAGGTCAGAGGGGAGTCGGACTGCAACTCAGGGTGGTTCAAGGCACTTTTCCCCAACTAGAAGACAATAGAATTGACATATTTTATGAAGTAAGAGCAAAATACAAAAAAACTCAATTGCTTCAATTTTGTATTGCATAGAATGTACTGGCTTAAATTTTGTATTATTCATGGCACTTATCAAAGCACCCAAAATACTTTATAATTGAGTGCTTTTTTTCATTCACACTCACTTTACCAACACTCACACAATGTTGGTAAAATACCTATGTACCTTATCAGCAGGCTCCTTCTTCTCCGGTGTGCTGGGACTGTCCGATGATGAGAGAGAGACTTTAGGTGGACTGGAGCAGGCGTAGGTCATGACAGACAGTCGGCTGGCAGTAAGGAATAGGTCAAAGGGGATGAAGTTGAGGTTTTTGGTGATAGTGGACTTGTGGGACGGCCTAGCGATGCAGTGGTGGCTGGCCCCGCTCTGTTGTTCTATTTGGACGATCCGAATCCGTGCGCTGTCACTGCCAAAACCACTGTCCTGTCCTGTACCACTGAGACGGGACGGGGCTTCAACACCTGCTGAAGGGTCCCGGCTACGGAGCCTTTTTTCATGTCGACGCACCTAAAGAAAATATATATTATCCTTTAGGTTACTGTATTTCTGTTGAGGTTGAGAACAAAATGAAAACAGTTCAAGAGTGAGTAGACAACAAACAGTATATGCAGTGGCCATTTTTATTACAGACACCTTTTGAAATGCAAATATGATCTAATCACATAGTGGCAATTTTTGGGTCAAAGTCAAAACAAACATGAAGTTCAAACCAAGCATCAGCATGGAGGAGAAAAGTGACTTTGAATATGACATGGTTGTTAGTGCCAGACCAAGTTTTTTCACACAAAATGGAGATTGTTGCAAACAATGGAAAATATCCATTGACTTACAGTACGGAGTTGGAAAGGGGACAAAGGAGAGTATGGTCAGACTGGTTAAAAATGATAAAATTGTAACTCATATAACTCTAAAGCTTAGTATGCAGAAGCTTGTATCTAAATGTACTGCACATCAAACCATGAAGCTGCAGACACAGCTGTATTTATTGTTGTTGTCTCGAACCTGACTTTACAAGCAACCCAAACCGTTTACTTGATTGAAACCATGAACAAATTGACCAAAAAGGCTGAGCAGCCTTTGGCCACGGAGGCATGCAGTGGGACTTTTTGTGTGGTCATTTGGCACTTCTTACAATATTGGTATGCTTTATATAAAAAGTCCCCTTACCCCAGCAAATCTCATATTTTGTACCGCAACTGGGGCATTGTGTAAAAAGGCACCAGAGATTTTATGCTTGGTTCAAACTAAGGGATGTCAGAAGACTTCCAGTCCTCCTGTGGCAATAAAAGGGCTTCAGTGACAGATGAAATAAATCAAAGTAGGGTAGGTTGCTGTGTTTCAGGCTACAATGAAAACAGGCATCTTTATTCAGCTACCAAAGCATGCCATCCTCGGGACTATAAAGAAGCCGCGACTGGCTCCTACAGGGAACAAATGAGCAGACAAACATATAAAACTAAATGGTACCTAGTGGATGATGAATGGCTGCAAGAAGTCAGTGTATAAAATTAAAAAAGCTGGGGACAATTTGGGATAAACAATAAGACAGTGCTTTTACAAAATGTTCTGATTGCGGGGAAATGTTTTTTAGCCAAGGAGCAAATAAAATATGAACTAAGGACTTAGTGCAGATCTTCACCGAGACATTGACTATTCTCACAATGGTAAAGTTAAATCTGGTCGCAATGCCTGGTCTTCTAGTCAGAGGTAAATCTCAACCTCAACAAAAAATAAACTACATTAGTGAACACAATGGCTGCAAGTTTAATAGAATGACAAATCTTGGGTAAATGCAAAGAAACTCCAGGTAGCAGAGTTTTAACACATTTAGCCCCATAATTGAGGCCATTCTCCACGTTCCTCCTCAGTTTCAATTAGCTAATGCAGTGTTTTTGAAACATGATGATGACAAATCGTACAACACGAGAGAAATACAGATTGAATTTTGAACACTCAACAAGGTGTGTCCTGTCCAACCGCCCACCAGCCCCCACCACACCCCTGTCCCGCAGATGGTTGCTATTACACCATGTTCATTCAGCTGCCCCCTTCCCCTCTATACATCGCTTGCTCCCACTCACTCGAATTTTAAATGTATATTATTGCTGCGGTCCAGATAGTGTTTCAGGACCTCCAGGCTGATACTAAAGCCACTGGCAGCACATTACACATAATACTTGACTTATTAGATATTTCCTATTCTAAACAGTGTCATCAAGGGCTAAGAACAAGAACCCATATAAAACGCAGCAGCATGCCGGTTCTGTTCTTCTGCGAACAGAAGAGAGAGAGCTTCCATAGGACCTGCCTTTGCCAGATCCGTCTCCGTTCCCTTGGTCTAATGAGGACAGGATGTGTGCACTTCTTTTCGGTAGAAATGTAAGATTTTCCAAGCATCGGGAAGAAGGGGGAGAGAGAAAGCAGAAGTGGACTTGTAACCATGTGTGTTGTGTTAAGTGGTTCAAACTATGGAGCTGCACAGTATATGGTAAATATATCTTGCAATATATAATTAATTGCTATAACTGTAACGTAAGAAACCAAATAATAAGCAAGAATGTTATGGTCTTCACCTGGCACAGATTTATGGTAAAAATGTCAAAATAGACTTAAAATAGTCCAGTTTTAACCTCGTCTGGTTTAGGCCCGATTTCATCTTAATTAAGTCCTGGTTTAGTTCCGGTTAAGTCCTGGTCTAGTCCAGTACTAGTGCTAGTCTAGTACTGATTTAATTTTGGTTAGCTGGTTGAGTTCTGGTTTAGTCTGGGTGAAGCTGATATTAGTGATGATATAGTCTACAAACACAAAAAAAGAATAGTAGAATAAAAGTAGAATATCTAAAAAAAAAACAATCTTACAAACCAGGGTCATATCTTTATTATCATCTTACAGCCTTAGTCCAAACTTGTATTGTTGTATTTCAAAAGGCATTCAGCAAAAAGTTGACATCCCACATTGAAGGGACCAGTACGGCACAGTATCTGGGAACAAGCCCCAGATCCAGGACAAACTGCCAGATCCTCTTTACGCTTCTCTGTGTCTCGTCCCAAAGCCTCGGCTGTACACATGCATTTACAATTACAGCAAATACCCTGTCTTCTCTTTAACCACCACTACTAAGAGATGGCCCCCTAGCAAATTCTTGTCCTATATTTAGATGTGCTTACAAGTGGAATAAGTTTGAATCAGCAAATGCAATCAGTGCCTTCACAAACATATAAAGCCACACAGAAACTACCCAGTACTTTCCCAAGAAGTTCTTAAGCTATATTATGCCCCTTTTTGTTATATTTATCATATCTCTAGATTACCATTTAAAAAAAAAAATAAAAAAAAAAATAAAATCCATCCATCTTCTTCCGCTTATCCGGGGCCGGGTCGCGGAGGCAAAATCCTATTTTTCGAAAGTGTCTGCTTTGTCTAAGCTGAAATGTCCAAGATTTGTTGCCTTTCTCTTTAAGGCACTCTTTTCTCCTGCTGGCCCTGCCCACTTCACCTCTACAACCAATGGAAACTATTAAAAAGTAATAGCATGGTGGGGTTTCTTCACCTAACCGTAGAAAGGTGAAGCCAAGCATTTTCAGGTCCAGCGAAGGTCAGTGCACCAGAATATGAGATTACTTAATCATGCCTAAATGAATCAAAATACAACTCTTGGTATGACAACATTATAATCATGGTAGATTTTTTTTTTTTAGAACCTTTAAACACACCTGTCTTCCTTACTGTAATACTGGGCTTAGTTATTTCCACATTATACTTGGACAGTTGGGCACATACACTGAAAACATAAACCTATAGCTTCGAACTCTATATGCTTCAACCTTTCAGCAATTTACTCATTGACAGAGAGCAATAAATTGTACATTTACAAACACAGTGCAGTACAGCTAAAGGCCTGGTCCCAGCTGAAAACCCTCTTTCCTACCATTACTTTGGATAGTGTATTATATAATGGCCGGATCCCAGTGCAATCTTGAGTTGGACTTTTGACTTGATCATGATCTTTGAATGTGAGCGATTACAATCCATCCCCCCAATCCTGCCAATCATGAGGTCATCCCCCATAGCGCACCATCCCATAGCAGAACATTGTGGAAAATGAAGGATAATCCCCAAAGTGTGAAAGCATGGAGCGTCCTGTGTGCCAATCAGATTGCAGTGTGCATCTCTGCCGACTTTTGACCCCCGTTTCTGTCAGTGCAAGTCAAGAAACAGCTCGGCCAAACTAGGGCTAATATGAGGAAGCCCAAAAGTCACATCACCGAAAATGCCACCCGTTTTTACAGTGCGCTGGCAGGCTGGTCTGAAATGACAACATTGATTTCTACATCTTGAATACCACATATGCTGCCGATTGCTTCCAGATGAATGAAAAAGTAGAATTCAGGTTCAGAGATCAGGGAACGAGAAAGTGTGGATGTTTTAGGACAGAGTGAGGAGGCCTGTGGTAGACGACAGGAAGGAACATAATAAATAGGCTGTGAGTTACAAAGGTGACTAGTATTAACTTTAGAAGGCTCTATTTAACAAGCAGGTTTAGTCAATGAAGTCTGCATCCAGGCTTTATATAAAACACAGCCGCCAGGGAATAGTGGTACAGTCTATTGGGAGGGCAGAGTTTTTACAGACACGAAAGGAAGAAATTACAGTAAAGATCGTCTTGAACGGAAAATGCACCTTGCCATTTTTTCACTTTGGTCACAATTTTCTTTTATAGAGCCTGAACAGAAAATAAGTTCAACTAAAAAAACATCAGGTCTGCATCAGTTCGGCCTCTTTCTACTGTATTAACTTGAGCTCTCACCATTCTGTAAAAGCCTGTTCAATAGTAATTTGTGTTTCTTGCAAACTGTGACCAAACCAAAGACTTACAGGGACAGAGACATCAGTTTGGTACACTCATTCCTGCATGTCTTTTTTGATAAAAGAGGCAAGCTGTATATTTAAGATAAAACATTGCGATGTTACCTTGTAAATCCTGGCTATTGTTCCAAACATGATTGGTCATATGATAAGAGAAATCACACCACATATGCATGATCATTTTAGAGGCAGAACATTGAGTGAAAAGTTAGTAAATGCTACCATGGGCAGTTTAAACAGAGAAGTGACAGAACAGGAAATGGCATCATGGCTAATTGTAAGAGAAGGGAGTGGTGTGAGAGGGTGACAGGTCTATGGGGACAGTTTTAAGTTCAGCTTCAAGATTACAATAAAACACGTCCAATAAAAACAAGTCAGGCTTTTGTTTTGACTCTAATTACCAAGATGATCGATTGAGTTGTTTATTCTCATTTAAAGTGTTGTAACAGCACTTGGCGAAGTTCAGCATCAGAACTGATCGCTTTCACATACATTTCACGGTCTAGTATCTTTCATGTTTGTCACCGGTTTTTCCCATGTTATTTTCTCGTAAACCCAGTAGAATTGCCATTGAATTACATGGGAAGTCATAATCCTAAATCTTAGTGACAGAGCATTCACTTAGCTACTTGCTGCATGGAAATGAACTTCTGTATCTTGACTGCATCAGAGTTTACAGGTTCGATCCCCGCTGTGCTACCCGCTATTGTTTACCAGAACCATAAACTTGATACAGGCCTCTGTTGCTTTTGTGCGCATGCAAGAAAACTTCAATGCAGCAATTTCTCATCTTAACCCCAAATAATAACACTAATACTTAACCCAATGCCATAAAAGGCTTTTATTTTCTTGTGGCAAACAGAGGGGGGAAGACATTTATAATATGAAGTCACCAGTCTTTGTAAAGCCATAACAGCGGCCACAAAGCAAAAAGGGCATCAAAGGCAAGTCACTTAATACATTGAACTTTGTTTCAATAACAAAGGCAACCTGCTCTGCACTTTAACTGAACCACAACAAAGAAGCACTGGAAGGTCGTGACCCGGGGCTCACGAATGGAGGCAGAGTGTTTCGGAGAGAGACTGTCAACTGTAGTTTAAACACAGAGCGCTCCGAGTGGGGTTAGTTTAACAGGATCACCCCCCACCCTCAGAGCTGCTGATGATGATGATGGGAGGCGGCACTGTTTTAGGGGTAGACTGTGTTCTAGAGAATAAATACACTGGCAGATCTCAACAACTCTGATTTTATCATGATTATAGATTAATTCATACATCTTCTTCCACTTGTTCTAGTTAGGGTTGTGATTGACTAAACCCCAGAAACTATGAGACTTAGGCATCGCCCACTCTGGACAGTTAGCTACAGAGCTGAGTCTAAAAATCATACATTGACAACCATTCATTGGCTTGCTATAGGAAAATGTAGAGGCACCTAGGAGAAACCCATGGTAACACAGAGCATGAATGCAGACTCCACTCAGAGATTATCAAAACCTCTTTGCTGACAGGTAGGAACCCTAACCACTGCATTCCAGATGTGTTCATTGGTTCAAGTAATTCATCAACCTTTATTGTGTTTTTGTAATTGTATCACCATTTCATAAACGTATATTAAACATACCTATGACCCGGCTGGCACCTAACCCATTCATTTGGAATCACTGCTCACACTACACCACACACGCACAATGTTTTCCCAAATTCATTTCTCCACTCATTCACTTTGAACAGGATCACCAATAAATCATTCATTTTTCCTGGCACGTCAATAAGCATGGGGTTTTCCTAATTCCATGTAAATCCGAGGAAAAAGCAAACATCCAGGTGATGGTTATGATTTGAGTGTTGACATTCCTGAGGCAGTGGGTCAGTGGGAAGATGTACGATCCAAAATCTACATTTAATAAAACACGGAATAATCAATGACAGGGAGTGGGCCTGGATTTAGAAAGACTGAAACACCTAACTTTGGAAGAAAAAAATATAAAAACAGACAAATGAAACATATGGACAGAGTCAAAAATCAAGAGTGTATAGAGATGATGTTCACTTTTCAGCTGGTTTATGGTTTGGGAAAAGCCTTGGCCCGTAAACAAAAGATGTGGACGATAATGGCTTAAAATGAAAAGAATAAATGTGAAGAGTGAGTTAATGTTGTCCAGGGGGAGGGTGAGGGACTGCCTCTGGGACTGAGTGGTCAAAACCTCTGCTTTAAGATGGCTTCTCTCAACGCCTGCACACAACATCAGTTTGCTTACAAATACATGCTGCAAATTGAACACAGATATGGCCTGCTGCTTGAAACCAAGCTTAACGAAATACTAAAGATGCTGCTTGCTCCCTCTAAAGGAATGCAGATTTAAACAGTTTGCAAGCAAATGTATTGTAGTTCATTTATCTTCCTGTGATTGCACCTATCATTGCCTATCATAATAACTATAGACCTTAGATGGAGTATACTTAGCAAGTGACCAGTTAGTTGCAGGGCCTACACAGAGACATACACTGACAGACAAGCATTCACCCTTACATTCATTCATTTATTAATAGAAAAAGATGTGATGTGCTAGCTCTGAATGTAGTGGACCAGTTGTGTCAATATCCCAATATCAAGAGGGATTCTGCAATACTCGCTTATTTGAAATGGTAAGAGAACTTCAGGCGATCTTGCCAAACCCACTGTGCCCTGAGCCCAATCTGTGGCAATCAAGATTCATTCAAAAGCCTCAGTCACCGCCCTGAACCTCCACAGGAGACATATTTCTTCACCGGATCCACCGCTCTCAACCAAACCCTGATTCAGATGCTCCTATAAAACTCAACAGTGGGGATAGGGGTGACTGTGAGGACATACGGATTAGACCATATCTCTACAATAACAAGGACTGTTTGTATAACCAAAGTGATGCAGTTGCGTTACTAACAAAGGAAATGTTCAAAGACGCCAAAAGACAATTTCTAGATTAACACTGTGACTGTGTTAGTGAAAGCAAACAGTGCAAAGTGGCTTTAGGCTCATGACGCAAGTGTTCAAATATTATACACAAAGTTTCTTGTCTCCAGGCTACAACTCAATGGTCTTTTATTAAACTAAATACATCCATCAAAAATTATCAACTAAACATCAGCTATAAGGTAAACAATGACTGATTAAGGCTAGACTCATTGTCCACTTTATTAGGAACACATGTAAGACATATAGCTAATCACAATGCATTCAGTAAAGTAGAAGATTTAGTGAAGACTACATGCTTACGTTTAAACTGAGCACCAGAAAACAGGAAAATGGGATTCAATTAAGTGACATTGTTGTTGGTGGGCTGGTTTGAGTAATTTAAAAAGTACATCTCCAAGGTTTGTGAGCTGCAGTTGTATAGATGATCAGATGTCAGATCTGTTCCAGATCATAGAAATGCAACATAACTCAAGTAACCACTTGCTATAACCAACATTTCCATCTCTGAATGCACAACATATTGGACCTTGAAGCAGATGTTGTCCAGTAGAACCCCACCAGGAGCACTTCATTATGTACATAAGAAAATGTCCAGTAAGTGAAAATAAATAGAACATATACTGTTCAAATGCTGCTGACTGCTTCTTTGCATTGGTGAACATAGCTGTTGACTCTGAAGACAGGGAGATGAAGGCCAGATGTGGAGTAGGTGTAATTATAAGACATGGCCGACATTTACTGAATGAAAGACAGAAGCACCCTGGGGTCTGTGTTAATTGCACTGACTCGGGCCAGTAATCCTATAGTCCCATCATCAGACCTGGGTTTCTTCTTTGTCTTCTCATCCCGAGCGTCTCAATTTCTTTATTTTCCATGAGAATGAAGTTATAAACAAATGGCTCTCATTAACTGTCACTGTCCCGATATAGTTAGGGGAATGTGCGTGGGGGTAATGGTCTAATCTAATTTGTAGTGTTTAGACATAGCCAGGAGTCTGTAAATGGGATGGGCTGGTGGTAACAGTGAGGCCTGAAAATGTTTGTCTCTGGAGCTACTGTCAATGTCTGGGTTATGAACAATGTCTAAGGAAGAACAACTTGTACCAGAACAGGTACACGACTGGCTCATTGGATAACAGTCATCAGCACTTAATATACCATTAGCTTTACAACCTAAAGGAAATGTGTTAATTAGTGCAGTGGTTTTCAAAAATAGTTATAAGGAACACTAGAAAGAACCTATGTACCACAAGTGTTACCTGCACTGCCGTTTGGGACCCATTTAATTAGTGCATATGACAATAGTTTTCAATAATTGTGTCTTTATTATACTGGCAAATAATCTAGTTTAGAGTATAATCTTATTTCTAATATGAAATTGGATTAACAAGTTCAGAGGGTTAAAATGTTACTTTACATAATTAGGCCTACGCTGTTGTCCCCGACAGCATGGTGTATATCGGCGAAACGGCCCCATACATCTGCCACAACTGCTATGGCACCAAGGGCACCTTAATCAGACATTGTGTGATTGTTAAGGGTTTTTATATTGTTAACAAGCAATTAAGAGGGCCTGCCCCCAAACCATGACAAACATGGGAAAGATCCATTTTGTAAATCCCCCTGAAACTACATTCTTCTTTCAGTCTATAGGGGGCACTATATTGGTAACTGGCACAGGCCGTGGGATAATTAGGTATTTCAGGTTTGAGCCGAATCGGGCAAAGCATGTGCAAGTTAGAGGCTGTCAAATATACCTGACTTTCCAATTCCAATCCAAAATGGCCGACTTCCTTTTTGTTGTAGGGTGGGGCTATAATAATATTTTATGTTAGGTACAATGTGGAGAATCACTGTACCATGTTTCATTGCTCTCTGCCAAAGTAAGTGTGTCCAGAGTACCACAGTGGCAATTCACTTTTGAGTTATCGCGTTAGAATAGAATCTGCCGGCGCAAACATGGACCGTGATTTCATAATATTGTTGTTTTGCCGATATAATTAGTGGCCAAACAAAACTTTTCACTACTACTGCACTTTGTATAGCACAAAGACTTATGTTTGAATGCTGTGTCCTTTGAAAGATCACTCAACTAAAGTCTCAAATTAACAGCATTATTCTTGGCAAAATGTTTTTTGACAAACAACAAAAGGTACTTCAAACTGTATTGTCTTTTCAGTTGGGGGCTTGTGGTTCCCGAAAGCAGACATCCCAGAGACACATCAAAAAGCAGCAGCAGAGATTAATTTCATTAGGTCATGGGACTGTGCTTCTCAAATAGCTGCTGCTGCTGTTGGAGTTTACTGGTTTAGTTAAAACATGCAGCCAGGGCCTAGGCAGAACAATGCAGCACATGTATTAAACTTTAAGTGAGAAAATGTATTTTGTTAAGCTATTTTTGTATCCTCGTTGATTTGATAAGTGATGTGTATATTTTTCTAGTGTTTAAACATTCCATAGCAGGTATAGGTTAAGGTTGCCAGGGGTTTTGGAAGGAGCAATTTAAGAGTTGAAGAGTTTTGGAAACAACAGAGTGGGGTTCAAAGACGGTGTTGCTGAAATTGCAATGGAAAGTGGAAAACCAAGATATTTACAATGAACCTAAAAGATAGTCCTGTGAGATATTATAGTTTGAGGTGGTCTGTGAGTTTGGACAGTGAATGATGTGGCCAGGTTCAGCCCAGACCCTGGAAACATTTACTGTTGATAAAGGGCAAGTACAGTTTAAGAGTGAGGAGAAACACACTTTTGTATCAAGAGATATAAAACACACAACAGATTTAAAAAGCATTGTGAAGCTCAGAACAATCCTGGCTCAACGTCTATTTACAGAGCTCAAATTAGAAGAGCAGGACTGGAGTAATCTTCCTTTAATTTGTGTCTGGATGTGCTCCCAGGCCTGAGTGCTGCGTGTTCGGTCCTCAAAGGAGAGTGATGCAAGACCCCCTGTCCCCTCCACGGGCTTGTTTTGGGGGCTTGGTAAGGGGGACTAAAAGGATAAAGCTACACAATGCATTAGTACAAACATAGATAGTACAGAAAACCCTTAGGTATTAGCTGTGCACTTGCCAAACAAGGATGTAGAGGACATAAAATGGAGGAACTGTGTGATATGTTAAGAGGACTAAAGTTCTCAAGCAGGGCTAAACCAGGACTAACCCAGGTCAAAAGCAGGTATAAACTGGGGCAAAACCAGGTCTATACCAGGTCTGAAGGCTGAACCATGCAGGTCTAAAACAGCTCTAAACCAGGCTTAAACCAGCTTTTAGTCATCTGGCATGTTTTGGAGGCTTGGTAGAAGGGACTATAAGGATAAAGCTATACAATTCACTAGAACAAACATAGATAGCACAGACAACCCAGGACTAAAAAAGGAGTGTATAAGGTATTAAAATAGAAAACATGATTGCTTGGCTGCAGTGAGGAGGATTCAGAAGCAGCTTAACAGAAAAGGAACACCTGTACTGCTCTGCACTCCAAAACTCACTCATAACACACATTTTTTAGGTTTGCTCCTGGCTCGAGGTAAAGCAGGATTATCAGAAATTGATTTTAGCTGAAGATTCGTCCAAGTGTTAGAGCATGAGAAGTGTTTTAACGTGATTCATCGTTCACATGAAAATCTAAAAAGCCTGGATTGCCTCCAAACAGAAAAACTGAAACAGGTGACATATACATTTAAGTCCACCTCTTGATTATCCAAAACATCTGAGCTATGTTAGTGCATTAGGCCTATAGAGGATTCATGGCACCTATTTGTGAAGATCTGACTTGGTCTGGTTTCAGGGACTGTTTTTAGCCCGGAGCAAAAAGTCATCTTTCACTTTACACACTTTATCCATGTCATACTGTAATACTTAAAGCCATACTGTAATACTTAGAGCAACAATATTGTCTGTATTTTAGAATGCATGTCCTCTAAAGCAGTGATTCTTAAACACTGGGTCAGGACCCAAAAGTGGGTCGCCAGAGATTTTTGTTGGGTCACCAAAAATGTTGAGTTAAAAAAAAAAAAATGGGGGGTATGTTTATAAGCATCATCAAATAGACAATAAAGGTAAATGTAAATGCCATAAAATAAAATGTCAAATAATTAGACATTATATAATGAAAAAAAATAGAACACAAAAAACACCCGACTTATTAAAAAAATTGCCTAAAAGTCCTGAACCAAACTGAAAAGTTGCTATGGCCAGATAAAATATGGATCCCCTGAGAACCACTGCTCTAAAGGGCAAACAGGTGCTGCTACAAACTTTTCTTATTGTTTATGTACAAAATTTGTTGAAATGTGTGTTAGTGGCATCACAGAGGACTTCTACCAAATAGGCCTAAAATAAAGATTTTTTTTAGATTTTATAGCAATTTTGAAAATACCCTAAAAGCATATTACAACTGTGTCCAATGTTCATTCCAGTTACACAATGGAGATGGTAAGCTATCTTTGTAACCACAACTGCCCTGGTACAGACATGTCAGCCGTTTTACTCCATCGGCCACCACCAAACACACCAACGCAAAGAAAAGTTGTTTTTATTGTTTCTATCTCAGGACAATTCAATAATGTTTAATGGTTAGGAAAAGGGGACAGAACTCAGAGTTAGCAGCAGAATGCCAGGAAAGAGGGTGGAAAGTGTACATCTATCCTGTAGGGGTTGGATACCGGGGTTTTGTGGGCCACTCAACTAATGCTTCTTGGGGGATATCAGGCTTACCTCAGGAAAGATAAGCAAGGCTTTGAAAGACCTGGCTGAAGAAGCTGAAAAGGCTAGTTTATGGCTTTGGCTGCGAAGAAACAACAAGGCCTGGGGGACCAAGAAGCCACTAGGATGACCTTAGAGTTGAGTCCAGCTGGCTCATGGCACTGGTGGAAGTGCATCAGGCAATTACCTTGCAGATTTGAAGACCTACCTGTTGTTAAATTCAATGCATACAGTTACAGCACACATTCCCAACTGGTTAAGATACATACAGGGAATACAATGCAACTTGAAAATTTAAAGTTTAGTTCCTAGATTAGACCAAGATCTAGTAGTGTTTTTTTCCATACTAAACAAAGGGAGCCAGCCCTCCATTCTGTTTGAGTATTCCCATTAGCCCATGGCTCCAATATTTGTACTGTCTATGATCCAGAAACCCACATAACATAAAGTCCAAGTCACAAAGAGTAAACCTAATACTCCTGTTCACCTGTTTTTGTAGGTGTGGGATGTGCTTTTTCAGGTGTGGGGCAAAGTCTGTTTCCTCTTTTCACTTCAAACTGAGATCCTGGGCTTTCTCTGTGCGGTAGTTGGCCTGATGTGCCCTGCTTTTACTAGTCCCGTGGGAGTGAGACCCTCTGGTCTTCTTAGGGGCACTCCCAAGTCCTCCTCACCTGAATCTGACACACGATCTTTAGGTTCAAGGAGGGGGCCTGGGCACTGCCTCTGGTCAAAGGCACCATTTGTTTCTCGGCTCTTAATAGAATTCTTATGCTTGTGATTTTTATCTTTAGTTTTCACGCCAATTTTGCCAAAACCGATTGAGGAGGGAGCAGATTCAGCTGCTACTGATCTGGAGTGGATCGGGTTTCCAAGAGGCCAATTTTTAAGAATGTGCCACGGTTATGCTTTTGGAAAGGGGTGTGTGTTGGGGAAGGTGAGTTGTTATGACTGGCTGTCAATTAGCAGTTGGTTCACACAGGAGGGTCAGCAAGACAGGGACTGAAAAAAGGAAAAAAAGATATGGTTTCATAACATGAGAAGGGCAAAGGGATGAACACCGGTTACAAAAATATGTATGTTTTAAATAAACCGAGACAACGACACTTAGTTAACAGATATGTAATGTAGCCAAAATGGAAAAAGGAGATGTCTGTGCAGGGACCCTGGTTTATTATTGCTCACAGCAGCAGCAGGGTGAATGAAAACAGTGCTTATGGAGGAGAGGTGGAGGTGAAACGGATCGGACCATGGCCTTATGCAGTGTTCAGGTCACACAGGTCCAGACCTCAGTATTTTTTATAATATAATTACTAATGGAAGCAATATACCCATTGTGGGACATATATAAAATGTATTTCTTAATTAATTAATTCGTTTTTTATCTTATTCTAATATAGATCACTATTGAAAAATGTCTTCACTAGGATTAAAACAAAGTCAAACCCAAAAGTTAAACCGGTCCAAACCAAGCAGGACTAAACCAGGACTAAACATGGTATACACCAGGATTAAACAATACTAAGTCAGGTCTTAAATGATCTAAACCAAGACTATTCCAGGTCTAAACCAGAAGTCAACCAGGTCCATACCATGCTGGACTAAACCAAGAGATAATTACCCCTAAATGTATTAGACCCCAGTATCTCTAAAATTCTGCATCTGGCCCTAGATCTGGCCTTAGGAAGAGGTTAATGGCCATAGTTTGAATGGTTAAGAACTGGCTCAGTCGAGACATCAGCTGCCATATTTAAAATATAATACCAAGCCAAGAACCAGAGCAAACACTGTATCCAGATTGGACTTCTCTCACTGTCACATCTCATCTGTGTAGATCTATTCAGCACTATTCTCCGGTGCATTCCCTGTCAGTCGGCCATCTTTAACTCAGCGCTCGTACATCTGGGCTCTGGACTATCTCTCATTTGATGTCTCCTTATTTTTGTTGGCTGAAGAAAAACATAAAAGCTTCTTTGACACCTCACTGTCCTCCAAAGTGCAGAGGTCGAGACAGAGACTTGGGTTCTCAGAGGCTCAACAGCTACAAGACAATATGAAACACTCAACACAGAGACCAGCACATTGGAAATGGTTTATTTTAAATATAAACTGACAAAAATCCAAGGCACAGGTTCCACATCGGGCCAAACTCATCAACAACACCACGCTGGAGATAAGCTGTCCTCTGATTTTGACAAGCAGCCAGTACTCCTACTTTAACCAGTATACAAAGTAGAACCATGGGTCATAGAGCTACCATTCTCCCACAGTTTAAGGCTTAGTCACAATGATGGGGTTTAATTATAAAACTTTGTTAGAAATTAAACTATATTCACTGTTTTCATTACATATTATGTGACAATAATTACTCATCTTCTCTTTTTGAGCCTTCTCCTTCTTGGTTTGTTACAATCCTCTCTCTTCTTGAGGGAAGTGTATGGATTTGGCAATGATTCTATGCTAGATGCCACATCTATATTCATCCAGGCCTGAGACCAAGACAAAAAGAACACTAGCTTGAGTCCTTGTGTTTAAAAAAGTTGATAAAATTTGTGTATTAGTTGTGTTAAGTTGTTTTCTTGTGTGTTTTTCCAATAGCTCATCTTCAATTTAGACTGTCCAAACATATTTAAGAGTATCTGCGTGTGGTTGAGGAGATGATGTGCACACAAAACATGCATCAGTAAAAACATGGCGTCCTCCTCCCCACTAATAACCATCCGCCGCCGTCCAAACCCACTGACAAACCCAAACAGCTACCGACCAGTGTATTTCGTGCCTACTGTAAATTCACTTCTCACAGTGGTTCGATTTGGCTGGCAAGCCACTATGCTTTTTCCAAGCGCTGCATTATGAGCCAAAAAAACAAAAATGTTGGGCCCAGGAGCGTCCTCTGCCCAGGCGCTAAAGACTACACAGATGTAATAATGTTGTAATATCATAATCTTCACTCTGTCAAAGTCTATCTGTATCAAAGAAGGGAGCCATGTCCATTCTCAGCCAGCTAACCATGGGGCTATCCGAGACTGGAAAGGCTAACAATTTTCCATGCCAGTCCCAAAGGAAAATAGGGAATAAGAGGGGTTGGGACATCATCTAAAGCATGGCAAAAGACAAGGAACTGATAAAATAGGAACAAATTGTGGTAGGAAAACAAGAAAGATTATAAGGTCGACAAAATTGTTTCAGTAAGCGGTTTATTTCAAAAGTGTTGAGAACTTGCCTTGGTAGGTCTAAACCACGAAGAACTAAACCTGCATAAGGTCTAACCTAAGTCAAACCTAGTGCTAAACAAGGTCTGAACTAGGTTAAAACCAAGACTAAAACAGCTCTTAACAACGGCTTAGCGATACTACACCAGGTCTAAACCAAATCAAAAATGTACATCTAGGGACAATGTCAGTCTCAATAGAAAATAAAAAAAAAAAAGGACATGATAAAATGGGAACACATTTTTGTAGGAAAATGCAACATGGTTTAAAGGGCACATATATTAAGGATTTTCACCAAAAATAACATTAAATAACATTTATTTCACATTATTGTATGTGTAGCACACATTGTGACGTGCAAAATGAGCTCAGTTTGGTCCTCTGTGGTTGCCTCAGTAAACATGTAAACACAATTTATTGTGGAGGTGCGGGGTCGGATTCAGTCCGATTCAGTTGGCTAACTTGATTAGCTCCTTGACCGGAGCTACCTGCATGCTGCTGTGGAGATGAATGTTTTCCTCTGGCCGATGTATTTTGTTGATTGCTTTGTAAAACATGCCGTGGACATGTTTTCTATTTGCTGTGTCTCAGGAGTTTGTTTTATTTCTGTGTCAGTGCTGGAGAGTGGAGTTCACGGAGCGATTATTTGTTTACAGGACTATCTCCGGAGATAGTGAAGCGCTGGAGCGGGGCTGAAGCTTAGAACACTTGTCTTTGTTATGAGGGACACTTAGTAAGTCCCGTGGCTTCAAATACACAGCGTGATTCGCGGGGCCTAGGTCTATGATGCGGGGCCTAGGTCTATGATGCGGGGCCTAGGTCTATGATGTGGGGCCTAGGTCTATGATGCGGAGCCTCAGTCTGTGGTGAGGCTCACGGCCAGGTCTGGCTCACTCTCCGTGGGATGATTGTGGAGTCTGTCACTGAGAACATCACAGTGCTTTCTGCTTCAAAAATACTAGCTCAGTAACGCTGATACAGAAATAAAACAACCTCTTGAGACATAGAAAAGACAGACATGTTTATAAAATGTCCGTCAACAAAATACTGCAGATATAGCCACAGGTCCCAGTCTGATCCCCTCAGTGCCCACACAACAATAAATGTAACTTGTTTTGCATTTTGAAAAAACACTAAAGACTTTGATTAAACCTCTGTAAACACAGAGAATTGCCACGTGAGGCAGAACACTAATATATATGAAAATTCTGTATATAGGACCTTTAAATATGTGCTTTATTTAAACATTGTTGATAACGTTCTTTCTTTCAGCGCATGGTACTGCCAATGGTTTTCCTAGCGCCCTTGTCGATATGCTAATTTCTTGTGAGTGCGGGAGGAAGTCCAAAGCCCGGTTTCCCATGCGTGTAATCGTCCCAGGATGAGGTGGATGAGGCAGAGGATGGAGCGGAGCGGGACTTCCCTTGCACCAGAGGGTATTTTCCTCTGTGCTGTGGTACAAGCACATGGCTGACCCAGGCTGCCTTCATGTGTGTGTGAGTGGATGGCAGGCAATGACCATGGCAGACATAGGGCGGCATACCAACATGTGGCACGGAAGGTTATTTTAAACTATACACTATTCATGTTCTTTGCTAATTTAGGCGGACATTACTAAAATACTTTAGAGCAGCTGTTTAGTAACGCAACCAATGAGAGGTTGCACTCATATGACACCAAGTATGGGGCAATAATATAAGCCCTCAGTAACCTTGTGGGAAACAAGACAAGGTTTTTGATTTCTATCAGATTTGAACAATGAAGTGACGTTTTAGTGGCTATCAAAGTTATGCAATCATTCTTTCCACTGTATGCATCAAAGTTTCTGGATTGGCTTTTTTGTTTTTGAATACTGCCAAGTCATACTCCATAAAACACCACAATAGAGTTTTTGCTTTTATAGTCTGGCATCTTCATTCTACAACAATGTACATACACTGTACACTGTGAATGAATGGTTTACATATTTGAAGGTAATTAGATAACAGTTATTTGACATTACACTAGCATATTCTTAAACCCACGCTGTTGTCCCTGACAGCAAGGCGTATATATCGATGAAACGCCCCAATACATCTGTCACAAATGCTATGTCACCAACCAGCACCTTAATCGGACATTTTTTGCGTGGTTTCTAACGGTTTTTATATTGTTAACGAGCAATTAAGAGGCCCCGCCCTCAAACCATGACAAACGTTGGAAGGGTCTATTTGACAATTTTTATTTGTCTGGATGTTTGGGAAGAATGAACAACATTGTTCATTCAGTCTATAGGTGGCATCATATTGGTCAGATGTGTTCAGGGGTGGGGGGGGAATTAGGTGTCTCAGGGTTGAGCCTAATCGAGCAAAGTATGTGCAAATTAAAGGCTGTCAAATATACTTGACCTCCCAATTTCAATTCAATATGGCTGACTTCCCGTTTGTTGTAGGGTGGGGCTATAGTGATATTTTATGTTGGGTACACTGTGGAGAATCACTGTACCAAGCTTCATAGCTCTCTGACAAAGCAAGTGTGTCCAGAATCCCATAGGTGTAAAAAAAATAAATGGGGGCACCATTCAGGCATTCTTTATTTGACCTCTGTAATCTGCATATGTACATTAAATATACACTAGGTGCTCGGTGGATGCTGGATAGTGCGACATTATCAGGTAAGACCTCTGCACAAGTTTCAGTGTATCTGATCATATCTGACACCACAGTAGGAGGAGACTGCACTTCAGCGGACCGAGCAGTGTCGTCCAGTGTCAAGTGATGTTGTCAACTGCCTCCATGTTGGAGGCTCTGTACAATCACTCCTCTTATGTTTAGGGATTTTTTTCCCCAATACATACAGTGTAGTAAAGTTTTCTTATTTTGACAATTTCACAATAATCCAGTACTACATAACCTATGTTCACTGGTGTAATGATACAATTATCAATCAGTGTGACAAATGCAGATAGAATCCAATATAAGTGACTTGGTTTGAAGGTATAGTTGTTGGTGGTCAGCTAATTAAATGTTAAAGCTCTAGAGGAAGTATATCTAATAATGTGGCCAATGAGTGTATATTTACTGTAGCCTGCCGTATTAGTTTTATTGTTTTTTTTTATAGTGGTATGTGGGCTACAGTTGAAAATTCTGCTGATGGTAAACAAACATGCAGGACAGGACATAATAGAGAATCACGTAAAGGTCAAATGAGTCAAAAAGTCTAGAAAAAAAGGAACCTTGGAAGGATTTGGAACAACACAATAAAAATGATCACATCTCTTTATGGAGCAGCATTAACGTCATAACCACATTGACACACTCGAAATCAACACACAATGGTAGGTCAGCTGTTCAGCCATAAAGCAGCATTACAGACTGGCTTGTGTAGAAAGGCCACAGGCAGTTACCATCCCGGGAATGTGTGGGGCGTGTGTATGTGAGGGCGTTCAAACGTGAGTGTATGCAGCGTGTGTGGCTGGGGTGACAGTGCTGATGACAGAGAGGTGAGATAAGTCCCAGAAGCTGCTCTATCATCTATTCATAGATGACTACATGAGATGTCCCGCTGCTGAAGGGCTGCCTGATCTTAGCCAAGCCTATACTTCATCATCATCAAGCAAAAAAGTTGTGCAAGTTGCTATGGTATTTTTGTTTTATAGTATAATTCTGGTTGTAGTGTACAGTTTAGACCTGCTTTAGTCCTGCTTTAGTCCTGCTTTAGTCCTGGTTTAGTCCTGGTTTAGTCCTGGTTTAGTCCTGGTTTAGACCTGGTTTAGTCCTGGTTTAGATTTACTTTAGACCTGGTTTAGTCCTGGTTTAGATTTACTTTAGACATGATTAAGTCCTGGTTTAGACTTACTTTAGACCTGGTTTAGTCCTGGTTTAGGCTTACTTTAGACCTGGTTTAGAATTACTTTAGACCTGGTTTAGACTTACTTTAGAGCTGGTTTAGACTTACTTTAGAGCTGGTTTAGAGGTTTTTTTTCTCTTTTTTTCCCCCAAACTTTATTGATTGGTTTTATTTGCGGTACAAAGTAAGAGCAGGAGAACAACAAGTAAACATTAGACAGTGTATCAATAACTTACGCGATTGAGACCTGGATTAGAAAAACCAAAGCATCCATGATGTAAACCAAGTCATGACAGATTATGTCATGACTTGGTTTACTTCCTAGGGATAGTTAGGACAGAACTAAAGTTAAGTTGCTGACAAGATTGTGCAAGTTTTAGATCTAAAAGTGGATTTCAGCAAAATGCCACTAGTTCAAAAAATGTAGCATATTATTGTTGATATAGATGTCCTATAGCTAATACTTATTGTAATACTTTTTACACCATTTTTTTTAAGTATTACTAACTATTACACAAGTACAGATACCAGCTAGCCTATGGACAGACCTAGTAATGCCGTCTGAAATCAAAGCAAAGAAATGACTGGAATAACATGAGCACAGATAGCCCACGCGCCTGGTTCACCTCCGTACTGCCAGGGAACCAAAAAGCCCCAACAAAACAAATTCATTAACCCAGACAATAAAACACAGCTGGGATGGGCAATGGGAACTGCTCTGAGAATTGTGGCGAATCTGTTCAAAGAAAACAGAATAGAAAGAAATAACATATTGGACATAAGACAAAGCGAATGAGGAGCAGTGCTTACATTAAAGTCTTACAGGGGACACAAAAGCTTTATTGAAACAGTCCCCCTTGTACCAGATGTCTCCAAAAGCCAAGTCTTGTTTGTGAGCAAAGGCTTTGAACAGGTTGTATAGAGAAAGCACAAACAAATCTGTCAAATGCTATAAATATCATTACAAAAAGTTGCGTTACAAAAAAAAGAGACATCTTGTTCTAAATTTCCAAAACTATTGTAACCGAATGTTGTGATTATGTATTTGTAGCTTGTTAGCAGAGGCTGGACAAACATGTGTTGTATTCAAGCCTTTACTTAAACGGCATTTAGAGTCTCCAACCTCATAATCCAAACACTGTCAGTGCAAATACTACTGATATCATTTGATTGTGCTGTGTCTAATGTGATAGCAGGGGGTCGACAGGCTGCTGGCAGAGTGCAGTGGGAGTGAAGAGAAGCAGCTCATTCTCTCATGGCATGTAATCACACTGTGCAGTAGTCAAGGCTGCCACTAGAGGACCCTCCAGCTTGTTAAATAGGCGTGCATGTAGGGACAGGAGAAGGACAGTTTTAGACCACTCAAACTACAGGAGGTCTAGGGCAGTGGCACACAAAAGCACCAACTTAGGAAATATTATATAAGTGTAATCTTTAATAGACTAAAATTAACCTAAATCGGAACTAACTCAGGGCAAAATCCAGTCTAAACAAGGCCTAAACCAGGTCTGAACTGTTCCAAATCCAGGACAAAATTTCAAACCTTTTACACCAAGTAGAATCTCAGAAAATATTAGGCTTCCCAAAAATAATTTTAGTGGATGGAAATGGGCCTAACTAACTTAAACCAGGACTAAATCAGGTGGAACAATCTGGTCTAAAAAGGTCTAAATCAGGTGGAACAATCTGGTCAAAAAAGGACTAAATCAGGTGGAACAATCTGGTCAAAAAAGGACTAAATCAGGTGGAACAATCTGGTCTAAAAAGGACTAAATCAGGTGGAACAATCTGGTCTAAAAAGGTCTAAATCAGGTGGAACAATCTGGTCTAAAAAGGACTAAATCAAGTGGAACAATTGGTCTAAAAAGAACTAAATCAGGAGGAACAATCTGGTCTAAAAAGGACTAAATCAGGTGGAACAATCTGGTCTAAAAAGGTCTAAATCAGGTGGAACAATCTGGTCTGAAAAGGACAAAATCAGGTGGAACAATCTGGTCTAAAAAGGACTAAATCAGGTGGAACAATCTGGTCTAAAAAGGACTAAATCAGGTGGAACAATCTGGTCTAAAAAGGACAAAATCAGGTGGAACAATCTGGTCAAAAAAGGACTAAATCAGGTGGAACAATCTGGCCTAAAAAGGTCTAAATCAGGTGGAACAATCTGGTCTAAAAAGGACTAAATCGGGTGGAACAATCTGGTCTAAAAAGGACAAAATCAGGTGGAACAATCTGGTCTAAAAAGGACTAAATCAGGTTGAACAATCTGGTCTAAAAAGGACAAAATCAGGTGGAACAATCTGGTATAAAAAGGACAAAATCGGGTGGAACAATCTGGTCTAAAAAGGACAAAACCAGGTGGAACAATCTGGTCTAAAAATGTCTAAATCAGGTGGAACAATCTGGTCTAAAAAGGACTAAATCAGGTGG
>JAVQKC010005998.1:0-16278 GCA_036025475.1 Philypnodon macrostomus
GACTGACCACTCTGACCGACCACTCCGACAGACCACTCTGACTGACCACTCTGACCGACCACTCTGACTGACCACTCTGACTGACCACTCTGATCGGACTTGACCACACTGACTGACCACTCTGACCGACCACACTGACCGACCACTCTGACCGACCACGCTGATCGGACTGACCACTCTGACCGACCACTCTGACTGACCACTCTGACCGACCACTCTGACTGACCACTCTGACTGACCACTCACTGACCACTCACTGAAGTGTCCAGCCCTGTCTCAGATCTGTGAGCGCTCACAGCTTCAGTGGGAGTCTGTGTAGATCTGAATATCTGACCAAAGCAGAGCTGTTTCCATCGGTCAAGCTCCTGTCAGGTGAAGGGGCGGGTCGTGTGTGCAGGTAAAAGTGGGCGTAGCCGGTGCGTTGGACCAATCAGAGCGCAGATACCTGTCCCAGTCTGACACAGAGGGTCTTTGTGTTAAAGGAATGTGTGAGTGGTCAGAGGAGTGAGGGTCAGTTCTGATTTAGTGTCACAGATCAGGGTTTAGACCTGGTTTAACCTGGTTTAGTCCTGGTTTAGTCCTGGTTTAGCCGAGGTTTAGACCTGATTTCATACTGATTTAGACTTGATTTATAGTTCGGGTTTAACTCGGGTTGGTCTTGGTTTAGTGCTGGTTGAATCCTTTAGACTTGATTTTGTTCTGGTTCAGTCCTGTTTTAACCTGGTTTAGTTGGTGTCTAATTTAGGTTTAGTCCTGATTTAAACCTGGTTTAGACCTGTGGATCTAGTTTTGTGGATCGTGAATTTTCTTTTTAAAATTGCAATCAAATCAAATGAATAGTTATACACCCATTCATTTCCTAACCACAAACTGAATGCAATTAGCCTTATTGGTGTGAATAATTTCTTACATCCTAATGAAGAGAAGTGTTTGAAGAAGAGAGTCCATTGCCAGCAAAGCCCCGGTTGCCATGGCACAGGTCTGACGCAATTGTTGTTTGGCTATTTTAAGCATAGACCACAATATAATATAGGTGCTTCATTTTGACCGATGTGGCCTGTGGGTGCAGAAGAGGGTCAGAGGATGACAGAGGTTGGGTGGAGAGGTGGGAAAGAGTAGGGGTGAGTTTGATGTGTGAATAAAAGTCCAAAATGGCAGCATGGAAGGTCAGAGGAGACACTTGTTATCGCAAACACCTTTCGAAGGCTCTTTCATCGAAATCACAGTCACTTGTACAGCCTGTCGAAACTGATCTGTAATCTCTAAATCATTTTCACAGCAGGGAAGAAACATTGAGTGCCTCTTTCACAATCACAAATAATAGTCAAACTAGTGGTTCTGGTGGTCTGTCTGTGGGACCCACTTTTAGAACTTGTGCATTTATTGTGACCCACATTTTGAAGAAACAATGTCATTTTTCAGTTTTCCTTCCCGCCTCTATGGCACTTGTAATGTGTATGTGGATCCTGCAAACTATCTGGATTCAGGAGTTCTACACCATTACCATAAAGCAAATCAGGTGTGGGCACTACATCAACACCACAATGCCTTGGTGAATCTGGGCTTCATCTTAAAGCTGTATTTTGGCTTCAAGTGAACCCTAATGCATTTCTTTTTATGATCTCCCACCAAGTGTTTACTCACTATTTGGGAATGGATAGTATTTTGTGTCAGACATGTGAATAAATACAGTGACAAACTAGGTCCTGACCCTTCATTTTCACAAGGAACACTGTAAGAGATTAATCAAATATGTGACATAAACAAAAAAAACAGTAGTGTCTTTTCACTTGTAACCTACTATGCTGCATAGAGTAGACCTGCTGGACAAATGCCACTTTGGATTCCTTGAGAGGTGCGTGGGTTGGAATCACATCTATTCTGGGCTCTTGGAAGGCTTTGCTTTTCAGACATCAATTAATCTGAGAATAGCAGCAAGTCAAAGAGATTATTACCAGGATGAATCAGAGCGGGCCGACACCTGCGCCATGCTGTTCATATAATGAAGAGTCTCAGGCAGCTGTCAAGAGCAACTAACTCAGCCGTGGACGTGAAGCTTTGTTTTCGAAGATGAGTTTATTCTCCAGCCATTTACAATTAATGACTTAAGAGTGCTTAGGTCAATCTAAATCGCCCTATTGAAAATCTTTCTGTGTCAGCCCTGCGATTAACTGATCATTGTCCAGGGTATACCCCTCCTAAGGCCCATGGTTGCTTGGATATATTTTAGACACTCATGACCCCCTAATGGGAAAAGCGAAATGAATAGACTGAAAAGGGTTCCTCAAATGGTGGGACAGGGTACAGATGCAGGTCAAAATGAAGTTACTGTAGTTTCAAAGATTATTAGGATAAATAATGTTTTTTTATTAGATGCCTGAAGTGGTAAACACATGTTAAAGGTGACATAATAAAAATCTGACTGGTACAGAACCAACTAGAAAGACCTCCGCCAAGGTAGCTCAATACTCCTTTATGCACTCCTGTATTGCAGCCACAGTTGCAGTACAGCAACAGCTACTTCCACGTTTCCCGACCTCTTGCCAGATGACATTATTTTCTTCAGTTATTACCGTTGTTTTCTGCATAAACTCTCATTGTATTAAAGATGATTTGAGTGATTTTGAATTGTTGACATTAATAGAATCAAAGAAAGATAAGTCACTGTTTTGTCATTTCTTTGTGGAGGGGTGTCAGGTCCCACAGAAGGCTCTATTTACAACCGTTTATTTTATGGGCGCATATAGGATCACCTTGTGGCTCCAGGATTTTTACAAATAATTTCTCATTTTCACCACAACTCCAATTCTTTAGACCTGCCAATGCATTTTAAAGGTTGTAGCTGTAGCTGTCAGATTATATGCCGCAAATGTTTATAGTTGACATTTTTTTCAGATCTGTGATATTGCATTCTAGTATGCTTTACCACACAGGAAATATGCCAATACTGTATATTTCATTTTTTTCTGTTTGTTTCAGCAAGGAGGTTGTAGATCCAATAGATAGTTAAATTCATTGGCCATAGTTAGTTATTGCTGCCTGCTGTCCATGGTACCCTGCCTCATGCCCAAAGTTTCTGGGCTCCTGCACGGATCAAACCTCAAATAATTAAACTGTAATTGTTGCCTGTAAGAAAGAAAAATAAGGAAGGGTTTAGTTTGGGTTCAAAGGCAATGGGAAATATGAACCATCTGAGCAAAAAGTCTAAAAAAAATAACATTTTTCTATATTTTTATTTTTAATAAGAGGCAGTTTGCCTTGTGGCTGTTTGTTCAGAGTCCCTTGGCAAGCAACAACAGCCTATAAACAGCAAGGCAATTAGCCAATGGTACGACATAAACAGTATTTTGAATGAGCCACACAAAGTACAGCTGAACATATCTATACATTGTTTTGCGTTTACTAACATGAACTGCAGTAGTTTTGAATGTAAAGCTTTCCGATCACCGTAAGTGGCAGCTTATATCTCCAGACTTCCTCTATGATGCTGCTAAATCGCTTTCACAAATTGAGTATGTTTCCATGGTAACCCTTCTGCTGTTATCCAGCTGTCCAACGTGAGATAACGATAACAAGCCAACAGAGTAGAGAGACTTCTGTATATAAAAAAATTAAAAAATATCCCATTGTGATTGCATAGATTATAGTGGAAGATGTTGTGGAGGTATATGTTTACAAAGATGGCTTTTTCCCCATTCAAAACTTATCACATTTCAATCTGGTGAACTGGGAAATAATTCATACACATGATTTTATCTGATTGAAAAGTCTATTACACCCATATTACAGATTAACTACATTTATTTTGAATGCTAGCAGGCAGGCAAAGCTAATAGGGTCCCGAACAATGGTTAAAACTAGTTATAATGCTAACTATTGGTCCAGAGATCAATCTGGTAATGAATGTGTTGGCAAAGTACTTTATGTAGAATATTTGTCTTTCTTCTTATTGGAAGAAGCACAAGCTAGCATCATAAATCACCACTCCAATGACGTAGCCAGAATAAAAGAGAACAGTGCTTCCTTGAATATTAAGCTAATTGACACTATCTTTCAATGATGGGTGGTGATTTACGCCCTAAACTATTTCATTCTGACTCATCAATAATAGTTCACCTTTTTATTTTATTGTTTGTATGTTTTTTAATCAAAATCCAGCCATTACATTTTGAGTTATCTTGCCAAATCATCAACTTCTTTAGTGCAGCTGTAATGTTACAATATAAATAACCAAAGTGGAAAAAACCTCTTTAACATTTAGCAGTTATAGAAGTCTCAGCTCCTGCTAAACATGGTGCAGCAGCCTTGACCTTTTCAGTTTCACTTGTATCAAGACCAGTACCAGACCAGAATTATTATGGTTATAGTCTTGATAATGTCTGTCTGAACATTATGTCCTTATGTGTAAAGAAGTCTCATTAAATGTGTATATGAATATCTCATGAGCAACAGGAAAAACACATGAATTAAAAACAGCCACACAGATCACAGATCATCAAAGGAGACATGTAAGAGACACTTAGAGCATTAAGGACTTACATAAGAAATTAACTCTGGGGGTCGTTGATATTAAATTACATTTTGGGTCAGATTTTATTTTACATAGCCCTTAACTACTATACTATCCGTATCTACCTCATTACGTACAATGTAATACACTGCGTAACAAACTGTAATAACATGTAACTACATTGTACTTAAACCCAACCCTAACCATAACCATTTTGTAGGTACAATGTAGTTACAGTTTGTTACACAGTGTATTACATTGTACTTAATGAGGTTGATACAATGTAGTTAATGGCTATGTGCAATAAAGTGTGACTGACATTCTTGCTTCATAAATAAGTAAAAGTATTTGTTTTTGCACAGATTTAATTAAATGAAATATATTTATTTTTATTTTGAGGGTTATTATTGCAGTTGATTTGATCTAAAGTTGTACATTGATTTAAATTGTGACTGACACACTCTGGAAACATTACATGTTACAACATACAACATGTGCAGCTCTGCCCTCTACTGAATTTACAGCAGTGGCAACCAAAGGGTCATCAGGTCAAAACCCCGCCCGAGGTCAGACTGTCCTTGTGTCCCTGGGTAAGACTTGCCTATGGAAAAAATGTGGTTGTGTGATTAGTGTTTTCGGTGGTGGACAGCCACGCCTCTGGCTACGAGTAAGATTTTTTTTATTACAAAGTCATATTGTTTATTTACACTAACACAACAGTGTGATGTTAAATTTAAATACAGTTGTGTTAGCTTTACTCAGAACCTATTATTACAATCTAAAGTTCTATAGTACAAGTCAAGTTTGAGTGATGACTGTACTTACCAATTCAGATTCAGCATAATGATCACTGAAAGATAAGAGAGAGTAAAAGTCAATCTGACATCCAAACGAGAAATATTGTTAAATGTGCATGCTATACTTACTGGTCATTTGTATTATGTTCAGTTTGAACTTATGAGAGAGAACCTTACATAGCTCTACCAATCAGAAATATTCACTATCTTGAATTCAAATAGGTCTGGAACCCCTCTCACTTAAGTCTCCAATTTAGCTTCAAAAATAGGGCATGACTTTCTCTATTTTTATATGTTGAAGTCTTTATTATATGTTATATATTATTTATAATATGATTCCCCCAATAAAGCTAAAAGATGTACAGCAGGCTCCAGCAAGGTGCATACTGAAGATCCTGGCTCAATGTATAGAAATGGCTCTCGGAGCGCTGTTCCTGACAGGTTGCCCCGTGAAGAATGGGTCAAAAGCAGAAAACAACTTTTTAAACAGGACTGAATAAAGTATATCTTAGCTTATATTATTACTTTACATTTCTTACGTTAAAAATTTTATTTAGTTGATAGTAGGTTTATTGGATCAAATAAGCCACAATTTATAATCAACCTGTTTCACCTCTAGAAAGTGCCATGGTAAAGAAAGGTAACATCATAGGGTAAAGTAAAAAGAAAATGTAAATATTATTTTCACTTTTCCAGCCCATCACAGACTAAGTACATTTATATTGAGCCAGTGCATGCCCTGTGGCACAGTGGCATGGTTAGGCCACCATCTGGAGCCTGTTCAGTGTCTGCCCTGGTGTGCTCCGTGGGCCATCTCTCGAAATGGCAGCAGTGGTAATGGAGAAACAGCTTGTCTGAGACTGAGACGCCTTATTTACATTCAAGAGCCCTGATGGAAAATTATGATGGCTGTGGTGGATAATAGAAAATCTATACTCGAGAACAACAATAAAACATATGTGATTAAACTTGTAAAGATCTCATGTTATGTGACATGCTTCATCAGTTTTACAATCTACATCAGGGCCTGAACACAGATTTTCATTTTGGCTAGTTAATAATTTTACTATCAATGGCCACTATGATTTTTTTTTTAAATACCTGTTTTTTGTATAGGCTATAGTTTTTTAAATCATTTGGGGACAATACAAAGAAAAGAGAGAAACATTAGCAGATACATTTTAATTCTGGCTAATAAAACCATTATTTAGCTAATAATAACTTGCCACAGTGGACCATTTGGATGTAGTCTTCACAATTTACCATTTAGGTAACTATTTAGGTAATATTTGTTTTGCCTGTATAATAAGATTTTATCATCTTATCAATGACCATTGGATGTACTGAAATAATGAGAATATGTTAATTAAGTCATCATCAAACTTTTTTGCTTTGAGATGAAGCAATAGGCATATACATATAATAAATTAGGTGGACATTTTTAAGCATAGATATTGAGCCCTGTATAATTAAAAAAACATATCTAATGGGAATAATGTTACAACTAATTTGTATTAATATGAATATGATAAAGGATAAATATTGCTCCAAATGCCTGTAAGAAATGCACACTCTTTCTTCACAGTGTCTATAGGTTGCCATGGAGACCGGAGCAGAGAGGATTGCCCTGGTTTGAGCTGGAGCTGCTTCTGTTGCAAAGGTTTCCCTGTGTCCCCCCCCCCTCCTCTTCCTGCCGTCTGCCATAATCACCTCATAATAACACAACATTATCTTTGTGGAGCAAGAGTATCCCCCGGTGACTGTGATTTCAGCTAATCACGTCCTCAAAGGTGCCCTGCCAAGACTGCTGTAGAGCTCAAATGTGCATAAAACATGAAGAATTATTGAGCAAGGGTTTTAAATCATTGGTTCCACTTCAGAAAATATTTAAGACTAAACAAGAATCAGGGCGTAAATAGGTCAAAACAACAAGGACCAGGTCAAACCAAGTCTAAACCAGGACCGAACCAGATCTTAACCAAGACTTAACAAGGTCTAAACAAAGTCCGAACCAGATCTTAACCAAGACTTAACAAGGTCTAAACCAGGCCCGAACCAGATCTTAACCAAGACTTAACAAGGTCTAAACCAGGACCTAACCAGAACTAAACTGGGTCTAACCAGGTGTAAATCAGTACCATCTAAACCAGGACTAACCAGTGGTCTACTCAAGACTCAAGAAAGAAAGAGAGAGCAGCATGTATTAGCAGTACCTGCACCACAGTTTGAGGGCCAATATTTTTTTGCATAGTGGTTATTTCTTTGAATATCTCTGAGAAATGCATATCAAAACGTGAACATAAAACAATGTCAAGCAGCAGTGAGGGAGAGCATATGAGACCTTTTTAAACATTTTGACATCTGTGGTCTGTTTAACTGGGGTTTTATGATGTGTAGAAAAAAAACAACCAAAACATGAACATAACCCAACTAAAGATGTTATATCGTCTGCAGCAGTGAGGAAACACTCGCTGAAGCGTTGGAGTTTCTCTATCAGTGCTGGTGCACCTGTTGAAGAGGATTCAAATTGGGAGCCCACTTTTGTGTTGATAATCCTCTTTAATATGCACCGGGTGTAATAATGAACTGCTTGACTTCTGCGATAGCTCGGCTTGAATCTGATTCAAATCCTCCCCGTGGCTCCCTCTCACTCTCAGAAACAAAAGTTAGTTCTGCTGTTGTAGAGCCATCTCAGCTGTCAGCCATCCTGTCTGTCTTGCAGTCCTCAGCTACTGTATCTCCCAGTGTCTGTCATCTGCTCAGTCTTGTAGGGGCACTGTCTATTGAAACCAGCTGAAATAAATTACCAGTATGTCTACCTTTGCACTCTATGGGAAAGAGCAGTGTTGAATGTTGCAATACTCTAGCTTTCCATGTGAAATGGAGGCTCTCCTGCTTCTGTGGTGAATTTGAGAGTGAATAGTTGTCTGTCATTATGCCTCAATATGTCAAACCTGCAACTGGCTATTTCCAAGATGTACCCCACCTCAGGCACATAGTTTTTGGGATTGTTTTGTTAAATATGCAGTAATAATGACCCATCACCATCTGCAGAAACCAGCCGAAATAGCACTTTGACCAGTATATTGAAACACATTAATATACATTATACAAACAAAGAAATAACAATGCTGAATGTTGTGGATACTATTTCTTCAACCATTAGATTTAGTTAGATTGAATGGCTGTCTCTCTGTCTCTAAATGTCAACCCTACAACGAACATACATGGTGTACATATCTGTTTATTTTTTACATGGAGCTATGCATTTTTTATTACTAACGTTGTTTCAATCTGAATGAGTTTAACTTTTTTTTATATCAATGTTTTGCAAATTGCTTTTCCATTTATTGAAGAAGCAATGCTTAGTAGAACAGAACAAACTGCAAATGAATGGAACAGTGAAAGAAAAAAACACTGAAACACAAATACAATGTAAAAATATATAAATAAATATATAAATAAATATATAAATAAATCAAAATGCACAAATGTTTCCTAAACTTTACTGAGCCTCCCAAATAGTCCCTGCACCTTTCCTGATGTGAATTCTGATTAAAACCTGATTAGAGAGTAAGTGAATTTTGACTTTAATTATCCGTGATCCAAGCAAGAAATTAATCAAACCATGCTCCAAAACTAATAATATCTGTAATTATCTCCTCACTGAACAACATTATGGACTGTTATGTGTGTCTCTGAAATATGCCACGAACTACTCCTTCATCATAATGAGTCCACAGATGAGTCATGCTGAAAAGATCTTTTTAATGAACCAGATTATGCTTTTGCTACCCTTTTAAGCACCTGTAAGTGAGCTTTTCATGTTTTATAACGTTTATAATTGAACATGTCATTTTTGGATGCTGTTACATGCATGTCTCTTTCAGGCCCTTGTTCCCCCTGCTGGCCACACCCACTTAACAATTTAAGCTCGGGCCAGTGTTTGACAGATTGGGGGAGGAGGTTTAATTAGCAATTTGACTGTTGTCACCACCTGGAGAAAGCAGGGTTTCTTCCCTTATCTATGTAGATATGGCAACCAAGTGTCCGCTCCTGAGAAGGTCAGTGCTTCAGCATACACAAGCATGAATGGAAAGAAAATGCAACTCCAGATCAGAAAAACCATATACAAACGTATAACTAGTGTTGTTGTTTCCTATATAAACTAAACACAGAAACTCAAGAGACATTTATTAGACATTCCATTTTTCTCAGTGAGGTCCCAAGACTACACCATATCTTCCTTTGTTACGATTCACTTCTGTTTTATTATAGACCACTGATTAAAATTCATCTCATCTTGTGTCTTTGCCATCCCTGATACTGCAGTACACAATTGCACACAGGCCACAATGCTTTGACATTTCAATATTGATTCTCACTTTCTGAAACGAGGCGAGGGACTATATGGCCACATCCAGAGCAGAGGATCTTCATCCAGTACTGCTGATAAATGAGTCTGACAAATATAGTCACAGTAAAGTCAAAGGTGATAGTGACCATGGTTTTGCAGGTTTCGCACTTCTCCAACCTAGAGTCCCCTGCTCCGGAACTGAATTGTAAAATCTAAAATTGCCACTAGTCAGTAAAATTTCAATGTGTCAGCCCTGCAACTAAATGGTCCCTTAAAGGTGTATTCCATCAATTTCCTAAAATAATTTTTTTTTTAGAAATCATTTTAAAAAAATGAACTCTATATCTGTTTTATGAAGTAGTTAATCTGTCATAATTATTTTTTTACTCTAGTCCCTCCCCTGGCCTCCACAGACTACAGATGACCTACTTTACATCATCGTTTGATTGTCTTTATAATAGCGTATAATCAAGGGAATATATTTATTTATTTGAGAATGACGATTATAATTCTGTTCATCCTTTTGCTGCCATCCCCAATACAGCAGTGCACAATGGCACACACACAAGAATGCTCATGTTTGACATTTCAATATTGATTAGCCACATTCAAACAAAAGCTCATAAATGGGTGTGCAAAAGTAATGAGTGACTGTGGTTTTGCAGGTTTCCCCTCCAACTAAGTGTCATAATGTCCTCCCCAGAGGCTCTGAGAGTTGAAGCAGCAGAGCGACGGCCAGCTAAATGTCACATCTGCCCTTGGCCAATGCATGCCGACAGTGCCAGTGACAGGCCCGTGGCGCCACCATTCTGCCACGCCACCTCTGCCCTGCTGCCAGTCCATTTCAAATGACCCATCTTCAGACAGCCACACAATAGCTACTGTCATGCATCCACCTCTTTCACAACGTGACGAAGAAATGTGTCTACAAATGCTTGGGCAGATAACACAGCAGAGCTCCCTGCTGAGGCTTTCTCTACTTGAAAATGCTAAAAATCCATCTTTTCTTATTGTGAGGATGGTACAGCGTGTGCTATTATAAACCAGAAAAGGAACACATGCAGGTGCGCTGAATGACAGATGCCAGAGTGTTTGTGTGAGCTCAAACCTGCAGCTGTGCTCAGTGTGGACAGGCTTTTTGTTAAATGATATATGTGGTTTCTCCAGACAATTGTACCTATATATACTTGGAAAGAAAACATGTTATAAACAAGAGAATAAGGCTTCAAAGTGTAAAAATACAGGCAGATGTATAATTTAAAACGTCTGCTTCAAAAGACAATTGTCCAGGAACTGTTGATGTGGCTCTTTGGTTCGTTTACAAAGAGGAATAACCTTAGCTCCTAAACAGGCCAACCCCACATTAGTTTTACATTATATAACATATTCATACACTCACTGCAACCCCCCCTCTTTTAGCTAGTAATAATTGGTTTTATATAGCATAGAGCTTGACATTAACTTTAGCCATCTAGCCAAACACTGGTATATTTCAATTCTGGCTGGTGACACTTTAATTTCCCACCAGTCACTTTGGCCAGTTGGATTTGATGTAAACATATATTACACTTTATCTTAAGATTTTCTCCGGATGCCACATTAAAATATACCCTATAATATATTAAATATATTAAAAAATATATATAATACGAATAAATTAAAAACATGTATTAAAAGCACCACATGCAAAAAGATTGAAATGTCTGGCTGGCAATAACACTATTTGGCTCATTTTTAAAAAGGACTACCCACAGTGGCCAGAGAGTAATAAAAGTTCATGTCAAGCCCTGGTGCTCAGTATTTCAGTTATAGGTATTACCATCACAGGGACATGATAAATACATTTATACTGACAGGCAGTTGTATATGTCTTCTACACATATATTGTAAAAAGCCAAAGGGGTAAAGGATATGCGTAAATGTGTGACAGTTATTGAGGGATTATGCGTCATCATTGACATTTGCAGAACATTTTTATCGAGCTGAATTCATTATCTGGTGAATTACTCCCTTTTTAGCTCCTAATCAGCCCGCCGCAGATTAGCCCCGTCTCATGTAAAATTTATTTCATGCTTCGGCTTTTATGGTAGTGGGCCGTGAAAAACCCCTCCGACCAGTCAATGTGCCATGACTTGTAAATATATCACACTTGAGATGTCTTCAATGGTACAATTTTCCCCAATCGCAAAGTGTGAAAATATGTATGTGTTAAAGGGACCCTATTTCTACCACGTTCCCATGCCTAAAGTTGTATTTTGTTTCCTTAATGCAAGCTGTAAACTGAGGCTTTTACCTCCTAAGTGTTGGAAATGCTCGGTTTCACCTTTCTATGTAGACAGGTGAAAGAAACTCAACATTGAGGCTATTTTTCGATGTTTGTATTGGCTGTGGTGGTGGTGAAGTAGGTGTGGCCAACAGGGAGAAATGAATTTAAAGGAATATGCACCTAATCTTGGCTTTGTAAGTAGTAAAATATTAAAGGTATACTATTATAAATCTAGGAAAATGCACAATATTGTCATAGTGGGTATAGGCTTGTTACATTAACTTACCAATGTGACATAAACCTATTGACTTGGCTAAGTTACGCAACATAACTAATAGGGATTTGCATGGAAACTAGAAAGATGTGAGCAGCCTACAACCACTAATGGCATGATGGGAAGAACCTAATTTCAAAAGTGTATAGATGTGGACCATTTGAAGGCTTATTGTGGCCACATTACTGGATTTTTTTTTTACCTCTGCCAAGGAGGTAATGTTTTTGGTAGCATTTGTCCATCTGTCCGTCTTTTCGTCTCCCCATCTGTTAGCCACTTCTCGCAAAATGGATTTGGATGCAATTTTCATGGAAGGTCAGAAATGAATCAAAGACCAGTTGATTACGTTTTGGGAGTGATCGGTGGAAAGAAGCCGGTTTGGCGGAGGTCTTTTCAATTTGTAAAATAATGTGGGAAAAAACTCAAGTGCATTGAATTGGACATTTTATATCCAGCAGAATTTCTTGAAACCTGCCAAAAACATTACCACAGTACTGCAATATTTGAAATAGTGAAAATACTGCCATCATTGGAGCCTGTTTTGTATTCTAGTTGTTTCATTTCACCCTGATTAGTAGCACTGTGACTGACCTTTTAACTGGTGGGAGAATTAAGCCATTCTCCAGGCCCATTTATATGTAGAACAGCAGAACATTATTAATATGTTAATACCTGCTTCACATTTAAGAAAAGAATGGCTCTGACCTTTGGCGACAACCTGCCAGCAAAGTCAAACTAGCCTAATTTAACAAAGTTATTTAATAAAGCCTATGTAATTGTCCTTAGGTCATTGGGGGAGGATCAAGAGCTCTAAGATGATCCGCTAATGTGTCAATCTGTGATGTACAACAACCAATAGAGAGCGTGACTGGTGCTCTGGCCTGAGACATAGATTTATTACACTTAATTAAATAGTAATTAAACTCTTGTACACAAATGGTGAGTGAGGGGGTGGAAAGGGTCATAAACTATGTAAAATGAATGATGGGGGATCGTTTTTCTATGTGAAGACTGGGTTGTATGTAGATGTGCAATGTTAAAGGTCAAAGCATTGTAGCTTAGATTATGGTTTGTCACCTAATAACATAATTTATTAGTTTGAGTATGGAACCCATTTGCAGAGGTGGGTAGTACTCAGTTACATTTACTCAGTTACATTTACTCAGTTACATTTACTCGAGTAACTTTTTAAAGAAATTGTACTCCATAGAGTAGCTTTACTGCACAATATTTTTACTTTTACTTTTGATGGTAAGAGTACTTTTACCACCTCTGTGTGTCATGTAAGAACAGCTTTATGTGAAAAATGTGATGATGTGGAAATTCTATTCCTTGTGCCTTAATTAAAAAAATTATTTACATCTTTTGAAAATATCAAAAACTGTTTATTATCTTTTAATTTTTTTCAGATTACCACAAAATTAAACAAATAATCTGACATTACTCTCAAACAGTTACTCAGGACTTGAGTAGTTTTCTCACCAGTACTTTTCTACTCTGATGAATGTCCCCTGGAGGACGGTCGAGGCTGGTTTGACCATCTCTGCTCCTGGCTCTGTCCCAGTGGTCTTGATTCACAGCCTGTCACTGCTGAAGTCGCTCTGATACTGAGGGTTATTTACTGTGATGGACTGTGATATAAGACACACTGAAGAGGAATCGATGGAGTGTTCAGAGGACTCCAGACAGACACGTGTCCCAACAGAATGAATGATACAGTCCTGACGGTGTGGACAGATAAATCAAATTCAGCAACATAAAGTCAGAGTCTTTATGTTCTATAGATCTTTGATTCAGTGGTATTCCACTTTTTCTGTTAAGGCTCGCAGAAGCAGAGGTGACTGAGTAAATGTAACTGAGTAAATGTGACTGAGTAAATGTAACTGAGTAAATGTGACTGAGTAAATGTAACTGAGCACTACCACCTCTGTTGATAACGTACATACCACTCACATATAGCAATATCTTGTTGACTTACTATTCATACTGTTCTTTCCATGTGCACTTACAGATGCCACTCTTAATTTATCTGGGCTTGGGATTGGCATACAGTGCAATCAACCTTATGTGTGGTACATAATGTTTTCAGAATAATTGATCTCTCTGGAAATAAAACAATGTAATGGTTTGTGTCTAAAGAGAATATAGAAATGTAAACTAACATTTGCCAAATTAATTTCATTTTTGACAAATCATATCTAAGTCTAAGTGTTTTGTGCTGGTCGGAGGTGTGGTATGGGGGTTTGGTGCCCAAGTAGCTCACTAACAATGTGTGACTGAGAGTGAATGAATAATGCAATCAATAGTCTTTGAGTGTGTAGACAAGCGCTATATAAACTGTTACATTAGTATTATTAAACTTCTACATTCAATGCGTGTTTTTTTTCCTGACACCTGAGCCTTCTCTTTTCTATACGGCCTGTGGGCCCCTCTACTATAATATCCTTGTGGAGACATGTTGTTAACTAGACCCTGTAGATGCTATATTGATTACCATTTTACAGGCATCTATTTGTTCAGCTACACAATTTGACACAACACATTTCATCAAAAACACAGATAGTATCATAATAAGCTGAGGCTTTAGGGAACATTCCACAGATCCATTATATTTTGGAGAAAGAGTTGAAAACGCATCATGAAAGGCTTAGGCCTGGCTCATGTGTTCCTCTATCTGAGCGTAATAGAGTCTCTGCTGAAGCAAGATGGATGTAACCGCGGACCTTCAAAATAAATGATCTCATATAACAGAGAATTCATGATGCCTCGCTGCTCGGACGTGCTGCAAAAGTAACCAAAGTTTGGGCGTACCCGTTTGCATAAAGCTCACATGCAGCTACAGAATGTGACAAATGCGTCTCCCAATAGACAGGCTATTACTAAAGCTGCAGGGGCCTCACGCCCAGCAGTTATTGTGCTTGTGGCCGCTGAAACAATGGCCTGGCTTTATTTATTTTCTTCATCTTTGGGGCTCTATCCATCGTTGGGCCTATACGCGCCTGTCTTCCTTGGCTGCAGACAATGGCTTCTTGACATGAGAGAGGCTAGTAAAGAATCACTTGCACACAAAGATGCACTGTATACTGTGGGCCTTTGCGCACAAACAAACATGTCCACTCATCAAATACATATATACACACCAGAGCTAGGACTGGGACAGTTCTGTACCGAATCCTGTACATTATTTTTAATACGTTTTAGTGATGCACAGATATATCTGCTCAACGTCGGTATCGGCCGATACAGAGGACTGATGGTACTGTTATTCTAAAAGGATAACTTCTAATTAATGAATGCATTTAAAGCAGTTATTATATTGGCGAAACAACGATATTATGGAATGAAGACGCCGAACTGTATCAATTTGGGTACTTCTTCGATGAATATTAATTAAGTTATTAATTAATAACGGGCCAAAACTGTGAACACAATAACTCAAAAAGTCTTTGCTGGATCTTTTTCATCTGTTGCACACAGGTGCATATCATGAAGATGCAGAACTGGTACATTGGTACATCTTCGATTAATGACAATTAAATAATTCACAAATTCATGTTTTTATCCACTTTCATTGAGCCAATAATCCTGCTGAACATAAACGAAATCACGTGAATGTTGTCACATTGATCCGGGCAATTGTATACTTAATGTACATAGGCACATTACAGAGGTCAAATAAAGAATGCCTCTATAGGGCCCCCATGTTTATGACCCCTATGGGACCCTCGACACACTACTTTGGCAGAGAACAATGAAACTTGGTACAGTGATTCTCCACAGTGTACCCAACATAAAATATTATTATGACCCCACCATACAACAAACAGGAAGTCGGCCATTTTGAATTGAATTTGGGCGGTCAGGTATATTTGACAGCCTCTAACTTGCACATACTTTTCCTGATTTGGCTCAAACCTGAAATACCTAATTACCCCCCAGCCCTGAACACATCTGAATATGATGGCAGTTACCTCTATAGCGCCCCCTATATTTGACAAAAACATCTTCACAAACATCCAGACAAACCAAAAAAGTCAAATAGACCCTTCCCATGTTTGTCATGGTTTGGGGGCG
>JAVQKC010006005.1:0-11208 GCA_036025475.1 Philypnodon macrostomus
ACTTTTTTGTTAAGTACATATTTCCACATGTGTTAATTCATAGTTTTGATGCCTTCAGTGTGAATCTACAATGTCAATAGTCATGGAAAGAAAGGAAACTCATTGAATGAGAAGGTGTGTCCAAACTTTTGCTCTGTACTGTATGTCCATGTAGGACTAATGAAAGCATTTTAACAGTGGGGTAAGATTATTTCACCAACATGGCAGCGAAAGGTAATTATTAAAAATGTTCAATTTAATTTGTTAATCTACTTTATTAGCCTGTAGGTTATGTGGCTAATGCAGCTGCTAACACCAGGGCGTTGTGGGGACTGGACCGAAGCTAAAAACACCAGTAATCAGATAAATGAGTTATTTACCTCTGTATTGCTTCATTTAGCATGGATAGTCACATGGTGTAGTTTGGTGAGCAGAATATGACAGATCCCAGGACCACATATGTACTGTTACTATACCATGTAGCTTCGTGTCTATTCACAACATATCCCATTGCACGAAATAATTCTATTTGACCTTGGCGAACAAACAAACTATACTTTTGATTTACTTTTTAAATAGATTCTGCTATTCTACCATTATTTATTTAATAATAATAATGCATGTAAAGTGTATTATTAGATTAGATTAGAATATTAAAAAATAGATGTGTATTTCAACGTTTTTATTAGCTCATAGAATTTTGTATAATGACATCTTAAGGGCTGTCCTAATCCGTATGGTTGTATTTTCAGCCCTTTAGCCCCTACCCATAATTTTTAGGGGGGGTTAAGGGGTATGGGTAAATATAGGGGAAGTAGTAGAAGTAATAATGACAAATGAAGCCTATGCGCAAATTCAACTGGAAGACTACTGGTAGCTGCTTCATCAACTGCTCCACCTCTCACCTGGAGCTCCTCCCAGCTCTCCACCAGCCGTACCTCTACCTCAGCCTATCCCCGCTCAGCCGGCTGCTTTTAAACCACCCAATCAACCGCAATCAATCCGGCTTCCCTGCTTATGCGTGACCCTCCTCCGCCCCATCACCACCTGAACCACTCAGGCGCATCATCCCTTCTGCCTCTCATCTGGGCGCTCCCGCTTCTTCTACTCTCATCTGGTCGTCTCAAGCCACCACCAGTGTCTAGGCCCTGAGAGGCTCATACACGTTCAGCATATATCTCCACGCACATATTTTATCACACTCAATAAATCATCTCTAATGCCTTTCCGTTTCTGTTAGTCTCTCCCGGTTGAAATGGGATTGAGCCTAAGACTTAGTTGTGATTTTTCTTCTGAATGACACACCAGAACCTGGACTACAAAGTTTAGTGGACTGGTGAGATGTGATTTTTAAAAATTGTAGTAATTTCAAGGGGAAGATTGTGGATGCAGGCGGCAGGCTAGCTCAGTGATTCTCAACCTTTTTTGAGCCGAGGCACACTATATTCTTGAGCATAATCTCACGGCACACCATACAATTAAAAAAATATAAGCCCACTGTGTTCTTAATACAGTGTTTATCATGACTATACACACTTATACACACTTAACTCACTCACTGAAAGGGAAGAGGGGCTCGTCACCATATTGTAGTTTCAGACACTTGACAAAGGCAAATTTAATATAAAATAGTGCGTAGGAAACAGTAAAGTTCAATTTGATGACTTCTCAAGGCACACCTGGCTGTCACTCAAGAGGGGCCGTAGGCGCAAACTGGCAGCCACGCTTCTGTCAGTGTGCCCCAGGGCAGCTGTGGCTACACAAGTAGCTTACCACCACCGGGTGTGACTGTGGAGTGAATGAATAATGTAATGCAAAGCGTCTTTGAGTGTCGAGAGAAAAGCGCTGTATAAAAACTAATGCATTATTATTACTAAAGCGTCTTTGAGTCTTGAGAAAAGCGCTGTATAAAACTAATGCATTATTATTATTAACCAGATTTAAACTAAGAATAAACCAAATATATATATGTGAACTAAACCTGGTCCAAAGCACAAGCTAAAAGATATGTATGTCTCGTTCTAAGCTGTCCTGAGAGGAACGAAATAGCATTGTCTTGGATAGAGAAGAGTGGGAGAATTTGGAGAATTATCTCTCTCATGATACCCATGTTTGCGGTTCACAGAGAATAGTTTGAAGGGTGTCTGTGAAAAAGATAAAAGATCCAGTGAGTGGCAGTTCCGTGGGTGAAAATGCTTGTTAGATAGTTTAGAGAGTAGTTTGAGCTGGGGCAACATTAGCGCAGATAACCACTTCTGTCTGCAGATCACCATGGCAAAACATAAAACACAATAATGAATGAGAGGAAATAAAATTGTCAGGCCAGTGTGAATGAATGGTCAGAGCGCAGTGAAGCATGAAGAAGAGGAAAGAAGCCCAAAACGAGAGAAGAGTCCTGCGGGTTGAGGTCTGCCCTGAGGCAGGTGGTGGCGAGGATGAAGTCAGTGTGAATTACAAATGCGTAGAGAGAAATGACGTCTGTAGTGCTGGGGATATGTGTATTGTTTGAAATCAGTGAGTTTTATGAATGAACGTGAACGGGCAGTGAACAGAGGAAGTAAGTCTTTCTTGTGACGTTGAGCTTGATAATTGTCTGTTCAAACGTTTCACTAAATTCTACTGGACTTAAGTAACATAAAGGCATTGCATGTTCCAATCAAAAAAACAAAACATGTAATCAAATTTAATTAAAAAACTCACTATATCCCATTAAGAGAAATTGGAAGGTTTAATGATGTAATCTAGGTAGGTATATTGGTGTAGATATATATATAAATGTGGAAGGGTGGCCATGAGCAACAGAAGACCAGTTTTCATCAGTTTTATTTACCTCCCTTTGCTCCTGTAACATTTAAAGGGGATCACTCGTGTCCAAACGGCCGGTGTTGCCAGGAGTGTTGTGCCCAGCGTGATGTTACTTCCTGCAGGAGTCGAAGAGGAAGCGGGAGAGAGCAGGAAAATCCAAACAGGAATCTTGAGGCTCTTCAGAAGTGTCCCGGGATCAGGCCTGGTCTCCTGTGCTTAGGTCTCTGGGGACATGGCTCCAAAGGAAACACTCCCAGGTTTCTTCTGACACTGCCCTATAGTCCGACACTCCTCCTGACTTCCTCTTGGTCCCTATATTGAGATTGATGTCACCTGTCACTGTAGCTTGTGGCAAACGGACCACACGTCTACTTCGAGGGTTAGGCCCATTGAATTGTTTTTTAGTCTGGTTTCACACGAGAAATCTTTCATTGTCTCAAATCAGTCCAGGGCCGTGGTTTAGCTCAGTCGGTGAAGCATGCGGCCCATAATCAGAGGCTCATGACAGTTTGCTGAATGTCTCTTCTCGCTGATTTCATATCAGTCTGCTGTCCTATTAAATAAACTATCAAATATGTGCATTCAAATCCCATAGACTATTTCACATTGATGGAAATGAAGAAATTTCGAAAACAATCTAGAATTGTTTTTTAGATTTTTTAGATTTTTTTTTTTAATTTTTTGCAATAAGCCAATTGAAAAAATACAGCATCTGGAACTGTGAAATAGTTCCTCAATAATTGAACTGATCTACTGAAGTAAATTGAGTTTGAGTTTTGAGTTTTGTTCTTAGTTAGCAAAATATTTTTCTGCAATCATTCCTTCTTGAGTTCATAGATTTAGGGCTTGGTGAAAAATATTATTATGCAATATTGTTCAAACTTTAGTGTATGACATTTAAACGGAACATTGAAAATTGTAGGATTAGATAATTTTGATTACTAAATTAATAGATTATTTTGTCAAAGAAGTGCATCAATAATTAATACATAATCAATAATGATGTACCAGACTTCAATCCTGCCACAGTACGTGAGCCCATACATGTGCATTACGTAAAAATTGTGCAGTAAACATTCACACAAAAAAATCTTTCATCGTCTCAATTTACTTCAGTAGATCAGTCCAACTCAATGATGTGTATTGAGCTCACATGGACTATTTCACATTTCCAGATGCTGTATTTTTCCATTAACTCCTATTGAAAAAATACTTCTCTCAGTTTTAATCAACACATTCTAGATTGTATTTGAAATTTTCTAGAATTGCATGAATGTAAAATACGTAGTAGTTGAATGCACATATTTCTAGTTTTTACTTAAAGAGAAACTATGCAACTTTTCACTGGTTTGGTCACATGTCCTTCACAGAGCGCTCCCTACAGTTTCAGAGAATATCACAGTCCACAGAAAAAAACACAAAGAATATAGACTTTATATATAGACTCTAGACGATCATAAAGCTACTGTTCAACACAAAAACACGGGGTCGGAGTCAGATTGGCATATTTTTGTTTCTTGGAGCTCTCTCTGTAAAAGCCTGTTTAAAATCAATTTGTGGATTTGGCGAGAGCTGTGACTTGACCCGAGACTCCCAGGGACATTCATCCTAGCAAGGAAGCTTCATTCACCCCCAGCAACTCATTTAGGATCACACTGACTGAAGTCTTGCATAGTGCCCCTTTAAGTAACATAAAGACAATACAATATGTTTTGTGTGTGAATGTTACTTTATTTCTGTGTATTTTCATGCATTGTTAGGTCATTGAAATTGAAACCAGTGGAGCTGCAGTCATTTTTCCATTCAGTCTAAATCTCAACTTTCCTCCATAGTTCTGGATTCCCCGTGAGCCGAGCTGTTAACCCCAGTCAAGGCTCCAGCACCACCACAGCTTCTGTATGAGTTTTCCAATGACTGGGTCCCCAGACTGGTTCTCCTGTTTGTCATTGTGGTCTTCAGAGGCAGTGGAGCTGGAATAGAGGAGGTTTCTGTGGTCTGGTGTGAGAGAGCAGATAGAGAATGACACTTCGTTGGCAGCAGTGTGTTTTAGTGGGGTGTGTTTGCGTGTGTGTGTGTGGTGTGTGTGTTTTAGTGGTGAGTGTGTGTGTGATAAGTGTGTGTGTGTGTGTTTTAGTGGTGAGTGTGTGTGTGTGTGTGTTTTAGTGGTGAGTGTGTGCATGTGTGTGGTAAGTGTGTGTGTTTTAGTGGTGAGTGTGTGCGTGCGTGTGTGTGTGTGGTGTGTGTGTGTTTTAGTGGTGAGTGTGTGTGTGATAATTGTGTGTGTGGGTGTGTTTTAGTGGTGAGTGTACGTGTGTGTTTTAGTGGTGAGTGTGTGTGTGATAAGTGTGTGTGTGTGTATTTTAGTGGTGAGTGTGCGTGTGTGTTTTAGTGGTGAGTGTTTGCGTGTGTGTGTGTGTGCGTGTGTGTGTGTGTGTGTGTTTGTGTGTGTGGTGAGTGTGTGCGGTTTTCAAGGTACAGGCTATATTCACAGAGGCCTGTTTGACGTCTAGAGCTTATTTATGTATTATGTCATGTCTCATTTCTTAAACTGGAAAAAGGTTGAGCAAAAGTGCATACAGGTATCGTTGTTAAATATGGTACATATTACATGAGACAAGATTCTACACACATCCTCTAACACTTTATTTCACATATCCCTTAACTACAGTTTATCTGCCTCATTAAGTATAATGTAATAAACTGTGTAACAAACTGTAATAACATGTAACTACATTGTACATACAGAATGGTTAGAGTTGGTGTTAAGGTTAGGTACAATGTAGTTACATGTTATTACAGTTTGTTACACAGTGTATTACATTGTAATTAATGAGGTAGATACAATGTAGTTACATGTTATCACAGTTTGTTACACAGTGTATTACATTGTACTTAATGAGGTAGATACAATGTAGTTACATGTTATTACAGTTTGTTACACAGTGTATTACATTGTACTTAATGAGGTAGATACAATGTAGGTAAAAGCTATGGAAAATAAAGTGTGACCAGAATTGGCAGCATAGTCCAATTGATTCTGATGAAGTACATTACTTGAATCTTACTTGAATCACAAATTGATCTGTTCTCTGTTGGTTTTGTCAAAATGTAAAAAAACTAAATGTACAACAGAATGTATCATTAGCTACCAAAGAAGAGAGAAAGACTCTGTTTAAGATAAATGTAGCAAAAAGCACAAAGAACAATGTCACAGTATTGTAGTTAAAACATTTTTGAGTTGACAATAAAATATAAACAGTAAAAAGTGAAATATTATTATATAAATCAAACTAAAAAATACATAATATAGAACAACCCTCAAATCTGAACTTTTGATCCCATACGTTGAAATCTACATTTATAGGACATGTAATAAATGTCAAAATGCTAAAGAATAAAACATATATCCCAAACTGCCGACCACGTGATCAAACTCTTTCTGTTGTATGTGCCGTGATTGTGTGTTGTTAAGGAACACGAGATGGAGTGATAACATAGGGACAATACTCTCTCTGATGAAGGAGAGTTGAAGGCAGTGGACAGATGGTGCACAGGAGCTGTTCTATGATAACATCTCTGCCTCAGTCACTGTAGCAACCGCACCTTTCACCAGAGCTGACGGTGTTATCCGGAAATGAACAATAAGCTCGTCCAGTTACTCCAGCTAATATCTCAATTCTGTCTTTGCAACATTAGGCAGACCAGACACATTCAAGACCAACCAACCAAGTGTGGATTGAAAATGATCAAATAATATTACGTGTGTGGCAGTTTTGTGGGCATTAATACATTGTTGATGCCAAAAGTCATGTCAGATAACCGTTAGCAGGTCTGCAGAGAACTATCAAAAGGTGTAGCTAATCAAGTCACTTATCCAGCACAAATCAAAATACATAAGCTAAAAATAATCTAAAAAATAATAATAATGAATTAAATATTGAAGAGTGCACATATTTGAACTTTTGAGAGAAAAACTAAATGTAGTCATAGTATTATAGATAATGAAACAAAGACAGACCAGAGCAGAAGGACCCACCAGCTCAGTATACATATGCACACACACGTATATGTCATATATCAGTCACTCCGTTCACTTGTGATCATTATCATCATTATCATCTCCAGACCCACTCTTGAAGACAGTATAAATAAAAAAGTCATTCAAATTGTGCAGTAAAGTTAGTCTGTGTGTGTGTTTATTAAAAACACAGAAGATAAATTGTGCTTTTGAAATGTTTAAGTATTATTTGAATTGAATTTCGGTGACTGTGACAACACAAGCGCGCCCCCAGTCAACACTCAGACAAAGACATTACCAACTCAATGAGTAAAGTTCCTTGTCAAGCCCTCCTTCTTTGATCTGTCTTCAGGGGTGTCAGCTGGCGGCCATGTTTGTTTGCAGAGCGTGGTAGGCTACCTGTGTAATTACCCCTAACGAAGTGACTTGTTTTGATTTGGGCTTGAAATATAATCCGCAGCTGGGATAAAGATGTGGCAGTGGGTCCGGGGGTTACTCGAGGATTTTGAAAGTGTGAGTTTTTTGGCCATGGCTGTTACTAGTTAAGCTCTTTTTGGTGTTAAAAAAGGCCTAAGGTTGCAATATTGAGGAAGTTTATGTTCTAGTGTATTGGCTTGGAGAGAGTCAGATTTCAAAAACCTTCCATCATCCTTCATGTTATATATTTTATATTTTACTTTTCTGTGCTGAAAAACTTCTGTACTTGCTGACTCCCTAAGCTCGTACATGCACACGCTTTTTTTTTTTGGGTTCTGCGATCCATTGAGTCCTGGCAGCTGTTCAAAGCGAGAGTTGTTGGCAGAAGGCTGCACACTTCACCTCTTCATGAAGGTTACAGAGAACATAATGTGGCTCCTCTCTGTCCTGTTTTTAACTCCACTGACATATCTTTGCAATGTCCTTATTTTGCATTGTTTCAAGAATGGAGGCGACTGGAGCAGAAGTGAGTTAACAAACACGATTCTGAACATACAATGAAAATTGATTGAGGTCTTCAACATTTCTGTAAGGACGTGTCCAGTAAAACATCAAAATCAACTGCAACTTTAAGCAATAGAAAATGTCATATGGAATGTTCAAACTTCTGGAATGGAGACGACTGGAGCAAAAGTGAATTAACTTAAAAAGTGTTTGAGATAGAATAATTCTGAACATACAATAAAAACTATTGTGGTCATCAACATTTCTGTGAGGACATCAGTAAAACTTAAAAATGACAAATCTGGCCTCCAGCCAAAAGTCTAACTGTTACTAATGTGTACATTAAATAAACATACAATGTGAGGTACATTCACTAATGTTTTCTACCCAGGCTCTGACATCACCTACATGTAGAGAGTGGATGGCATTTGTAAAAAAACATCTGCAATATTTTGAGGCTAATTCTAATTACCTCCAGTTGCTTCCATTCTGGTATTTATATCTTGTTGACAAACTCTTGTGGACCTGCAGTTGCATGTTTATTTAGTTCTGACTGGATTTCCTTCAACAAAATGTGGACTTTGCGTTATTGACCCAATCTTCTCCAACTTTAAACAAATAAGGAAAAAAATTGTATTTCATAAAGTGAGAATTTAAACATTAAAGTTAAACATAAAATTCTCAGTTTTTAAAAGTTGATTAAATATTCTAATGGTTGTCTTTTATTCAAAGCCGTTCACAATTTAGCTGTGCCTCAGAAAAATGCTCTATAGAACCACGCAGCCGACGGTTAGAGGATCGGCATTCTCTCAAAGAGCCCCTTGTCTGTGAAACACTCTTCCAAACAGTGGCCTGACCAAACTGTACACACGGATGAACTGATGTGAATGTGTGAATAACCAGTCTGTACGTACATGTGAATGAATGAGTAGTCGGGGGATGGGAACCAGTCTACTGGTCAGTTGATTATTTAATTTTTTGCTTGAGTGTTTTTATTATCAGTATCATGTTGTTCATTTACATCAGCATTGTTTGTAACATCTACCAGTCCAGGGACTGTAGGTAGAAATGAGCAGTTAATATATTTCCCACGAGGTCAATGTATTCTCTGTCAAATAAGATAAATTCAAAGTCAAACAGTCATGGTTGACTTCAGCACAATGCATGTTTGTATGTCTACAGGGGTATTCAATAATAATAATGTCCAACCATCAACTTTATGACACATCAAACTGGCTGAAGTCATTAAAGAGATGAATACTTCCATATGGTACAAATATATTTAGAGTTTGTAGGTAAAGCAATGGTTGTGTTTCATTGTTAATGGATGCATTTTGAGGTAATAGTTCAACATGTCAGGCACCAACTGATTTCCGTCCACTCTTATTTTATACAAGCTTTGCACATTCCTGTTCTATGTTTGGAGAGAATATTAAACCACCGGCTCGTTGCATATTAAGTAACATGAAGGTGTTGAAGTTATATTGGACCATATACATCTTTAGTTCGGGCCATATCCTCTCATAACTGTCTGCCCAGGGCCTGATCCATGCAGGTGGAGACATAAAGAAGATGGTCAGGGTGGAGACGACGGTGTCTGATGGTCAGTGTTTATTTTCTCAGTTCTTTTGTCTGAGGCGCCTCATGAGGGCTCAGGGTACTTCCTCTTCATCTCCACCATCCCTCCATCACCCGTCTCTTTCCGCTCATAAGGATCTCATTCAAGCCCAGCTTCATGTTGATGTTTAGACATGACGGCTCTAACCAGATGCAAATGAAGACAGAGACGGTGAGCTCAAACTGGGACAGCAGGTAGAGACACCCCCTCCTCGTGGGACGTCCAGGGCAGATGTGCCATTGGGGCCTGCAGACCAGTCCCATATGCCTTATAAATGAATGAATGAATGAATGGATACACACTGCTAAGGCATATTATTGCTGCATGTTGCATATTTTTAATCACTTGTGCAATATTCTTTATACGATTTCTCTGCATCTTTATCATTTTTGTACTTTTTCATGATTTATTTTATTGTATATTCTTCTGACTACATATAGATTTTAAAGTTTGTCCAATAAATACTGCTCTATGCTCTCTGTGACCTGAAAACAGTGGCACTTCTGTCTGTCTACAATATATATATACATAGATAGATTTCATAATTGCAAAATTCCTTCATTTGTATATGAAATATGGGACTAAAATGCTATGCAGAAATAGCAAAAACTACTTAGAATTTAGCTTTTAAAAAGCTTTACCAATGAGAATTAACACATAATGGTTAAATGTAGTGTATATATTATGCAGGGATAGGCCTATAGTTAAAATTGTATAGGCCTTATTTATTGAATGAAAGCAAATAATTCCTGGTATGAACTATTTAAACCTCAGCAAATAGAAATGACCATAATACATTTAATACACATGCTCATCCCGATATTACTGGAGTTTGGCTTTGAGTCCCGTTGCTTAGAAGCTGTCCTGGTGATTTTTGCCGGTCCGGGCTCCACAGCTGACCCGTCCCGCGACCCGTCAGATCCGCGTGCAGCATTCCACTCGTGCGCGCTTATCATAAACATCCTAAAACCCCGAGCGCGAGGGCAGGAAGCGCGCGGCAACAGGAAGCGCACTTTTTCAAACGCCATTATGAGCACTTTCTGTCACGGGTCTGCAGTTCAGGCCTGGTCTTCTATCAGAGCCACGGCCAATTTTATTTTACATATATATTGTGTTCATTTTAGATTTATTTTGCAGTTTGTATTAATGCGGGATACATTTAGACATTCATCCCCGCTCAAATATTACATTAGCCAATCTGAACAAATAAAAACTGTATAGAAAAAATATAAAATGGCCGTCTGCAACAAATATTTTAATCTTGTTTAGCAGCTTTTCTCATCATCCCGAATGCGGCTTAAAAGTGGTTCAGGTTTCACTGTTTTGTTTGCGGATTCTCCAAGCGCCAGTTTACCGTCGGATTGTGACAGACGCGCGTGACTGCAGCGACTCTGTGGTGACGTGACGCAAACCTAAACCAAACAGACTCCTAAGAAAGACGATTGGCGTAGAGGCTCAGCGGTAATCTGTGTTAAATTTTTAAAAAATGCGCTAATACTAATGAAAAAAAATATTGCAATCTATTTACACGTGACAAAATGGATGATCGCAAAATTATATAAAAAATAAAAAATAAATCACATTTAAGCTATAGACCCTTTCAAAGTCTGTAACAGAAAGTTCTAAATTCTGGAATGGAGGCAACTGGAGGCAAGACCATAATACATTTTCTATGGAGAAATTAGAATTAGCCTCAAAATATTGCAAATGAAGATGATTTTGACAAATGCCATCCACTCTCTACATGTAGGTGATGTCAGAGCCTGGGTAGGAAACATTAGTGAATGTACCTCACATTGTATGTTTATTTAATGTACATATTAGTAAAAGTTAGACTTTTGGCTGCACAAGTCCTCACAGAAATGTT
>JAVQKC010006012.1:0-32602 GCA_036025475.1 Philypnodon macrostomus
CCAAAAAAACCTGAGACCACCCTGACTAAATCACTCGTTGTAGTAGTAGTCATTAAGTGGAGTTTGAACAGGTCTCTTGTGGGACATCAAACCTCCATCACACTCTCACTGTCAAGACACTTCTGAGCACTCAAGAAGCTGACTGAAGCTCTCACCGCCATCAATATCACCACACCTGTCACCGCACCCGTCATCAAATATAGATCTATGTACACGCCAAGGCAGACCACTAAAGCCACAAGACACAGTAAGTCAAACGTGATTATTCATATTCCAATAACATAAATATTCTCCAGTAATGTTTTTTTTTTTTGCATTTTCCATATAATGTATAATGGATTTTTCAGTTCATCTGTTTAACATCCATGTGACGTAAAAATATCATCGCCCTGTTCCTATACTTCATCTATACCTTTACTACTACACCTATTAGGTAACTACCTCTTTAGCCACATCTTCCCTGGGGCAGACTGGCAGAGCAGCCATAACATGCTAATGGTCCAACCACCACAAAACACACATGGAACTAGTCAGTGCAGATATGTAGCTTTATGAATTAGTTAGTACCAACTTTCTGATTAGCGGACATCAGTTTATTTAGTCACTTGTCAATCATTTTATGTTTAGGTATAAGTTAACCAATCCAAAGCCATAGTGAAGTTCAACGATGTCAGTAAACGCATCTGTCAGAACAACTCTACTTTATTTATTTTTAATGTATAACATACCTGACCTGTATATAAATGTGTTAGATTGTTGTGGTTGGTGGTGGTCGGAGAGACCATAGATGCAATATGGCCGCCACGTCTACCCAGGTGGTAATGAAGGTATATTACCGTCAGTGTAATTGTGTTGTGAATGAACAGTGCAATAAATTGTATAGTGACAGAGTGTCTAAAAAACCCATAAGACATGCATTATTATTATTATTATTATTATTATTATTATTATTATTATTATTATCCTCTATTGCCTTTGATAGGTTACGGGTGATTGTAGCCTATACCAGCAACTATGGGCTTCTGAGGAACACTCTTGACTATAGCCAGTAGGACTCGTGGCAGACACAATGACATTCACTGATCACTCTCTCACACCTTTCATGAGAGCATTTTAAATTCACTCACTGTCCTCACACTAACTGAACACTCTCAGCCCAGGGAAAGAACCCACAACCTTTTTCCTGAGAGGGCTTAACCCATTACTCATGTGCACCCCATGAACAGGATTGTTTTGGTCGAGAAAAATGGATGAAGCTTGCTAGTAATCCAAAACAACCATTACCTTTACTAACCATCCCAGTGTTAACTTTGTTTTTTGACAATTCAATTTGCATTTTTAATTTGAGAACAATTATTGAGAAGTAAATAATCTTAAACTGCACTGACCATGTAGGGATACAATTCTGCTTAATTCTGCTCTGCTCTGTTGAACCACAGGGGGCGCTATAAGAGTTAAGAGAACTCATGAGCCAAGGGACTGTGTGGAGAGAACAGATTTGTTTCTTCTCCAAGGGCAAGCTACACTCACAGTAAAAAATAACAGTACTCCAAAAGTTCAACAACTATCATTTAAGTGAGTCTAAATTTCTTACATACGTGAAATTCACTAAAACAATTCACTAAGTGAGTCTCTGCAAAAGCAGCATCGGTGATTTGAATATTATGAAAGAAACTGGTACATGTTGGCAGAAGAGTTTAGAGCTCACACAAAACAATCATACATCAGGACTGATCAGGACTGAATATAAACAATAAAGGATCATCTGTAAAATGCCTTCTGCATGACTTTTTGGCATCCAGATCTCACAACACAATTATATTTCTTTGTTAATCTTTGTGCCATTCAAAGTTTGTTGACAATACATAATTATTATCCTTTATGATTTTGGGGGAATGCTTTCAAATATGCTCACTGCTTTTCCAACAGCACAAGCAATAAGACATGTGTCATTTGAGTCACTTTTACAAACCATAAACCTTAGAGCAGTGAAACCATGGGCATTGACCATGTCACACCAAGACCTGAACCTCTGGGATGAATTTATACACAATATTAGTCAGGCATGTTATTAGTCGCTGTAACACATATGCATGTTCATAAAAACAAATAATAATAATAAATAAATAAAAAATAGAAAAAAACAATATTATTTAAAATTTTACTTACCAACATTATGAAAAGTTTCTTCTGGGTTTTAGAAACAAAAATACAGTTCAGGTTGAAATCAATGAATTGAAGCAAAGCATCATGTCAGCGTGAACCAAAGAGGATTCAGCTACAAAAGTTAAAATGTTATAGTCTTTATTCTTACACAGTATTTGGGTCTTATCAACAATAGCAGATCTTTGCAAGAGCATGCTTTAAAACACCCCATATGGAGCAAAAACGAACACTTTCATTCAACAAAAGCTATTAAATACCATTTACAGGGGAGTGAAATCTTCCACCGAAGACAATAATGATCCAAACACAAGTTTTACACTTGTCTTCTATGATATAGACAGTGAATTCAAACTCATGTGCTAGACCTCCGCAATGAAATGAATTTGATATATTTACAGATGTGCCACGCAGACCAGTGATGTTAAAACAGAGTCAATTAATCTGAAAACAAGCAGAAGTCTATGACATGTACCAGTGGACTAGGATACATGTCATAGAACATGTACCAGTGGACTAGGATACATGTCATAGAACAGTGGTCTCCACATTTTTTCTGGGAATTTTCAAACAGCAGATTGGCTTCACCCAAAAAATATTTAATTTGATTCATTGGCCTACAGTTTGTCCTTATAATGTCCTGTGTTTTGATGCGATTTAAAAGTGCTTCTTCATTTTAACATGGTCAATGACCAGCTATTGGGGCTGGCCCCACAGTTTGGGAACCACCGCCCTTGACTTTGTTCTGTTGTCCAGTGTTTAAATGTGCTACAGCAGACTCCTGGTGTCTTCCCGTTTGACGTGCTCCAGTGTCTTGTCGTGGCACTTGGTCTTTTTGTTCTGGTGCGTTTTCACGTGTTTGGCCAAATGGTCACTGCGCATGAACCTCTTGCAACAGTCCGGACACACGAAGCGCTTCTCGCCCGTGTGAGTCCTCAGGTGCCTCTGCAGCTCGTCTGACCTGGTAAAACTTTTTCCACAGAAAAGCCAGTTGCACACGAACGGCCGCTCCCCGGAGTGCCACCTCAGGTGCGCTTTCAGGTGCGACGTTTTACCGTACACTTTCCCGCAGCCCGGTATGTGGCAGATGTGCTGTTTCTTCTTACCGGGCTCATCGCTGGAAGTGGAGGCCTGACAATTGGGACAGCGGCACCTCCTGCACCTCCTCGCAGTCGCAAGAGGGGACTTGGTGTGAAGAAGTGCCGCGATTTGAGTCTGATATTGTGCAAAGTCCGTATGTCCCAAAACTAAGCCTCTTTGAAGTTGAAAGCGATGTGGACCAAGAGAGGAAGCATGGCCCATATGATTGCCCTGTTGCAAACTCCACCACGGGATGTCCTCTCCCGGGTTCGGGGACAACTGTCTCTGCTGCTGGACGAAGCTGGGCATGGTGGGGGGAATGGGAGCCGGCGCTGCGTAACTCACAGCTGGGACGTACGTGGGCGGAGGGCAGCCGGACTGCATGGAGCAGGGCAGCATCTTGACCGGGGAAAAGTCATAGGGGTACGAGGGGTCCGCCGGGGGCGTGAGAGGCAGTTCATGAGGCGAGCTGAAGGAACTCTGGAGGTGCGTGGACAGCTGTGGTTTGGTGGGTAGTCCAAAAGAGGAGTTAGCAGCAGCCGGCGCGCTCTCATTACTCCACGGGTGAAACAAACGCGAAGGAGAGCCCAGAGTGGGGTCGTAGGGCACCTGGAGGAAGTCGGTGTGATTTGAGCCGTGGTGATGCCCTATCCGGTTACATGTAGCGGCCAGGAGGGCCAGTGGCGAGTGCTTACAGTTTTCTGGAGAAGAGTTTGGAGTGCGGTCCTGCAAACAAAGAGTTCTTTATTACAACATATTTACAGCTAAAATACGAACTGCACCTAACTGACACCGTTATGGGCCCCTTTAACATAAACGCGTCTCGTACAAACACAATCACATAACAGTGGCCTGTCCACTTTAAAAGTTGCATTTCTTTTTGTCGGTCATTGTGCCTGCACATGTGTCTAAACATACTGTCACGAGAAGCCTAAACATTAGAAACAAGTCGAAAAAGGGGTTATTTCTTCTTCCTTCAGCAACAGCAAAAAGTTGGTTAAACTGGATAATTCTATACGTTTTGGGGAAATGCCACACATAACCTACACCGTATGCTGTGCGTCCCTGCTGTGCTGTACACGCTACACTTCCGACACCCAGGTAGCTGAACTCCTAATTCGCGCGTAATTTCCGTCAAAGTTGAAGTTATAGGAGCCGGATAAACTTGGGCACAAACCTGGAGAAAAGCCTGGAGTGTTTCATTCCTCAGTACCGCCACCGCTGCCATGGTCCTCCTCCTCCTGCCTTTCGCTCGGAGAAAAGCGAATAAAAAGTCAAAAAAATCAGTTAAAATGCGCTCATTCGCTGTTAAAATGTCTCGTCTCGTCGTGTCTCCGTGCGTCCTCTCTGCCAGATATCCTTGGACCATCTGAGGAGTGAGGGATCACTTCTTAGAATTTGATAAGGACTTTGGTGGGCCGCCAGCCAGTCAGAAATAAGATTTATTACTTTGAAGTTTGCCGCTGCCCAATCATCAAAGAATAGCGGCTCTTTGAGAGGGGAAAGCAAATCCTTTGAATCCACAAAGCTCCTATGGTGTGTTTGTTGCTCTGGATAAAGGCGCTGATTATTAGGGGGGATGGGAAGGGAGGAGATAAAGGCGGGACAATTAATGAAGTAATCACTATGTGGGAAATGTATATACACAAATAATTGGATTTTCTTGATCAAAGACGCCCCTACCGCCTGGAGACCCCGCTATTGGCCGCCCTTAGTCATCTGATCCTCTTTTTGTAATTAAGGATTTGTAGCAGAGCCCTATGTGACAATGTGACATTGTTATCACGGGAGATCTCCAAGAGCGATTCCTGGCTGTTTTTGATGGAGGCAACTTGAGTGACTCAACACAAACTTCTTCATGTTCGAACAATCAGCTTCTCTTTGACATTTCTGATTGAAATTACATGGCTTTGTTGTGCTTTTGAACTATACACAACATTAAACACTTCATTATATCCCTCTGAATGATTTCTCATTTGTGATTTTCATTTTTAAATTATAATCTCACATTGCTTATGGCTTGTTTGACTTTGTTGAGTTAAAAAAAATGTCACATTAAAGTTAGGGTTGGTATTTTATGTCACATGCTTCCCTTGTGTCCAATTAAAAATGCTTGTTATGTCCCTCTTTAGCAATTGATGGTACAGTAGCCTGATCCCAAAACTTTACATAGTTTATAGTAAACCTAAATAAACAGGTGTCAAAAGCAGCAACAGAAATGATCATCAATCATTGCAAACATGTGTATTATGTGAGTTAAAAAAAACTTTAAAAGTAAATGCATTTTTGCTTTAATCAGTTTTTAGAGGCTAACTGGGGTCAAAACTTGACCACACATTTCGACTTCCAGTTTCATGTACTCTAGGGGGTCGTGAAGCCCCAAATGGGGGTCACAAAAACAGTTTCTGAAGAAAATGTGTGTTGATTTTTCTAATAAATTGCATGTATATTAAAAATGCCATGCAAATGAAAGCATCACAAAAGAATTTAAAATGCCTGTATATACAGTAGGCTTATGTTTGCCCTGTGCACATTTGTATGTTTCAACTTGTTCGGGGGACCGGGGGTCCTGGGGCTTTCTTCACATTTTCATGGGGGTCCCAGTCTGAAAAGTTTGTACATACTAGGAACTAATTAGCAATTAGTCAACTTGACTAAACCAACATGAGTTAACTTGTGAAGAGGGGAGAATATTTGAATTATTGTATTAAAATTTTTTAATATGCATCTGACTTAATAAAGTTTAGCAGCGTAGGCTATATCGATGTAACAAACTAACGTTGATCAAATAATTGTTAAGAGTTCATTACAAACTCCTTATTAAATAAACTAAATAATAATTGGATTAATCTCAACATTTTTATGGGAGAGAGCGTGACTTGTGCCTTACAAATGGGAGTTATAGTTTTCCACTATCAGCTCTGTGATCTCTATCTGGCTTCCCTGCAGAAACAATCAGTGTCCTCTCGACGAGCTCGGAGCGGCAGATTTTGAATTAGATGTGTTCCTTTGAAGGGATTAATGTCCCCGCTCCTCTCCCACGGCTTTACACTCGGTCATGAGGGAGAGGGGGGGGGGGTCCTGCTGGGCTGCACTGCGGTCCTGTTCAAAAACTACACAAGTGGCAGCTACAGGAGTGGGCTGCAGTCTGACTGATAAAACGTGCAAAAGATTAACCTTGTTTACAGCATCAGCGCTAGGGGAAGATGCTAATTGTGGCGCATTTGTGAAAATATGAATTAAAAGGAGAACCGGGAGGTCAATTTCTTTGTTTTTTTTTGGTGAAATTGGCACAGGGTTAAAGGTGTCGTCTGTAAGTTTCTATTTTTCTATTATAGTCTATAGAGTTCAGGGGAGGGACTAAAGTAAAACTCCACTACTATTGGTCAAAGTGCTATCCCACAAAGTCTGATGTGATGTTGCTGTAGAGTTCCGGGGAGGGACTAAAGTAAAAGTAAAAATAATAATTATACCAACTTTAAATAATAGAACATGGGCAGATAAAGCTGTTTTTCTCTCTCATATATAATTTTGGTATTTTATTTTTGGGGTTGCCACAGCAGCGCATACGTTTTAAACAGGATGACCTTACACTCTCCAGACTTGGGACAGGAACAGAGTACACCGGCTTGTGGCTTCTGACCCCCTGTGGATAGATTACGAAAGGTTAAGTCATTAACATTTGATGAAAGTAACTAACCCTTAATGAGATACAGTGAATTCATAATCACTAATAATGAACAGGGTAATTTTTAAGATTTTAACAAACGGATGAACAAAACAGTGATCTAATAACAGGAGTGAAGCTTTGATTTGTTCAGTATCTGGCACCAAATGGTTTTTATTATTCTGGTGCTTTCTGATGTGAACTGAGACAGATTTGTATAGTTGGGAACCATCAGCAATACCAAATTATTGATACGTCCCTTTAAGATCCTTGAATGCATGTCTTTACATTTTAATGCATCTCAATGGGACTCCAGCAGAGAGACAGATTTGAGTGAGCAGGACTTTGATATAGTTTGTAGAAAATTCATGACTGCGAGGCTGGCACAATGTCCGGTCCCCGAGGTAATTTCCTGGCTCCAGACCGTCACTGACTTACGGCTATGCCTCAAGTTTTCACAGGGCACCGCGTCCCTCGTACGGCTAAAGAAATATTTTCCAAAGACGTTTGTGGAGAAAATTAACTTGGAGGACCCCCACTAGTTCTCTGCCAGTCACCTCATGGAACCAGTCAGGACGTCTATTTCTTATTCATACCTGTCCACATCAAATCAAAAGGTGTATACGTACTAGCAAATCATTAAAAAAGTGCAGACATCTACACTTAGGATAAAGTCTGTAATTTAAAAGTATCATCGATTGAAATAAGAGTTCAAAGAAAGTCATTTTGAATATCCAGCATTCTTGCTTTAATGGTATTTTTACATTGTCCGTTAACAAGTAATCTCTTGGCTGTACTCTGGCAGTGTTTTATAAAATCTTCAATTCGATACACACATCTGTCAAAGAAGTTTTATACAATAAACAGTTTGATAAAAACCTGATAAAAAGGATGACATTTAAACAAAAATATAAAAACAGCACATTTACAGTACATGTCAAGCTTTCGAGTTGCATTTTTTGGTAAGGTAAGGCAATCTGAAAGAGAGGACAAAAGAAAAATAATGATTACACAGTGTTTTTAATTGCTTGTGTTGCAAACGGTAACAATTCAACCAAGTCATTTGCTTGACTTTATTGACCTGAAAAGAATGTGTGAACATAGAGAGGCATTTCATCTTGACATTTCTGAGACTTTTTGAGTGAACTGTGAAGAGAGCTGTGGATCTGACAGAGAAGGGTGAAAAACGCCACAGTGTGCTGCCTTTTCAACTTAGATATTCTGCGGACAGTTGGAGAGAAAACAGGTTCCACATCTGTCTCATCGCAGCGATATCAGAGGGCCGGGGCGGAGGCGGGGGTGTGGAGGGGCGGGACAGGGGCGAGAGTGAGAGCTCCAGAGTGTGGGATAGAGGCGCTTCAGGCTACTGGGTACTTGAGCCGCTATAATGGTGTCTCGTATGAGAAAACATCTGTGAATTTCCTCAGTGATCTACAACAAAGTATAACTCAGAGCAGTCACTCAGTGGAGCTTTGAAGTCGCTGTCTGACAGAAAGCTGCCATTGTTCGAAGCCCCCAACACACAGAAACTCCAACTTTGGTCTCACTAATTTTCCCTGCAATGCGATACAAGTCTTTTTTTTCTCCTCTCTATTCTGAGCCTATGAAGCAGGGGAGCTCTGCATATTCAAGAGCAAAGAGCAAAGCCTCGGCCATGTGCGGGGCAGCCTGGGGGTCACGTAGGGCGGGACAGGTCATTTTATACCTTCTCCCGGCCCACCCGGAGTGCCCTAATCCAGCCTTAAGGAGGAAAACTCTCCCCTTCCTGCTCATGAACCAATATACAAAATTACAGGCTACAGTGCTAATCTGAGAGACAAACCTGACAAATCTAATCAGTGAACATGACACAATTTATTTAGATATCTTTTAGTACATGAACCTATCTGATGTTTAACGTCTATTTCTCTAAGGAGAATACCCAGTGGTGTGTAATTGGAAATGTCTGAATTGGAATTTCCCAGAGAACCTGAAACAAACAATTAATTATCTAATGATGTGGTGGGGCTGACTGAAGCATTATATAATTGATCTAATAATAATATAATAATAATAATAATCTCACCCCTGAAGTCTTGCAAGAATATTTATGTCTATCCACCAAGAAAGTACAAGCTATAATCCATAGGTAATTTTATTATTTACAAATATGCTTGTGATCATATTTTTGTGTCGTATGCCTGACTGAACAAAGGCTGCAGCCTCTGCCACAGAGTTACCAGCCTATGCCTCTTTGGTGGCAGCTGGTCCACCATCTGGGAAAGCAGGGCTACAGAGAAACAGGTTACACCTTTGGCCATGCCAAGTGTGCTTGTGCTGCACTCAGTCTACAAACTGAGAGAGGCTAATCACAATTTCACGCTCTGATTTGTCAAATCCCATTCCAACACCGGAGGCAGCGAGTAAACTTTTAAGTCAATAAATTTCATGGTGTGCCGGATAACACCTCCTCCATACGCTTTCTATTGTTCTACGTAAGTCTATCCTAGCTTTATCCATGTTTACACCAGGAAGTATGTGATGGGGACAGGCCTCCTTTGAAAAAGGAAGCTGTAATTTAGACCACAAGACTTGGTCGCCATAAAGATTAGCAGGAAAAACTCTTATCTCTTCATGCATTTGATATTCATGCAAATGTGGCAACAAAACCGAGTTGAATGGGCTGTAACTGCAGGTGTGAGGAAGCTGAAACAAAAGCCAGTGTAACCCTAATGGCATCCCTTGTCATTAGGAGACCTTTGATCTATGTCTTTTATCTGCTCTTCCTCACAGTCTCAGTGTCGAGCCTCAAACACTTTCTTTATTAATGCTGTCTATAGGGAATGGCCTTTAGCTCAGGGCCCTCCATACATATGACATCTGCTGTGTGCTCGTATAGGCTTTTTTGGCCATCATTACGCTAAGTCTGAAGCTATTTAAGGCCACTGCATTCCCCCGTCCTATTCATATTCATATAAACTTAGAGAACACAAACTACCCAAAAGCAAGCTCTCAATTATTTATATATGTCAAGATACTGGTATAGAGTGGAAGCAAAATTCAATACATCTGGCTAACAAAAGCTAGTAAACTGCAGTAAAACTGTATTTGAAAAGGCTGTGCATAAAATGCAGGTATTGAAAGTCTGCCTTTGAACTGCGAGGATATAGAAACAGGACAATGTTGGCCTAATCGTGTTCTCTCTTTGAAGTGAGACATCACTATTAGGTGAAAAGGTAAGTATGCTTCTTTAGAAAATAAAAGCTTTTCATCATTTGTTAAGGCTGCAGCTCGAGCGTTTTTTATATAAAGGTGCTTTAAAACTTTGGCTAACTGTGTTTGAGGCTCCCTGGGATGGAGCGCTAATGAAAGTGTGGCAAACGAAGCAAACAGCACAAGTAAGAATAACAGCAGCAGTAAGGTTGGCCACATTAAAGGAGCTCTCACTCACACTCCAGATGTTATCAGGTTTAATGAGGAAAAACAAAACTGAGCTAGATTTATGACGACGTATTAAAAATAACACAAATACAGGTGTTCAACTCTCTAAATCTATGAACCGTTCAATGCATCAATGCAAAAGCTCCAAACTGTGAGATTGTGAGTCTGTGACTGTGAGAATACTGTTTCATAATATTTGCCTTTGTAACACATAATCAGCTAACCAAGCCAATTACGTACACACCTCCACGCACCTCCTCTGATATGCTAAAGCTGGCAATCAGACAGGGGCTTAATTTGGCAGAGAAAAAAACGTGAAGAAACACCCACTCTGGCACCATTTGTCACCACAGTCCAACCTTGTTATTCAAACGAGAGCCTATTTGAAATTCCTCACCGTGGTAAAACAGGGCCAAAATAATCAAGGGAGCATGATCACACTTAATTGATTCAGTGTACTTTTAAGATGCACTACAGGGTGCTGGGGTGACCTATTTCAGACTGTCTTCAGAGGAACCAACTATCCCAGCAAGGGAGTAATGCACAAGCAGGATTTTAATTACGCCAGGATCTGTGCTTACGACCCGAGGTAAAACGCTTCTGAACTAACTGTGACACCACATTATAACGCTGCCACTGGTCTCCTCTTTCAATCTATTTCTGAGAAACACAGCAAAAATAGGCACAAAGATATTCCGTTGAATTGCTTAATTCTCTGAGTGTATTTGGTAAGACAAACAGTGGGCTTCTCCTATTAAAAACATAATTAAAAGAAAACCACATTCACACAGAGATTCACAATCATGAATCTGGTCAAATTTACATATTATTGTGGTGAAATGTAATGGTCATTTTTATCATCTATTAGAGTCATTATTAGAACTGGGTCACATATATATTCTATTTTAAATGACTTCCAAAAACATTTAAATCAACAATACTCTGCTACTATGCACCCTGTATAATCGGTAACATTTTTAAGTGAAGATTCTACATATTTCCAGGGGAATTACATGGTATTGGCTATGGATACTGGCATAAAACATACATTTTGGTATGTATAAAAATGCCTGCATGCTGCTTGTGCTACAAACTTTGATTAATGACTTTTTGTGTTTTCAACCCCAGGCTGACCCCGGCCCACTTTGGCCCTCTTATATATCCGACCAGGACCCCCGTGAACTTGAACTCGACTAAAACCAGACCGCTATCGAGGCAGTAACGCGATCCCGCTGAGTGGAAGGAGGATGAGATCTCAGTCATACCACCCCACTCTTCCTATTAAGATCAAAATCTCCTCTTAGGCCCTCGGGTGTCAACAAAAGGGAGATGCAGTAAATGATATGCAAATTGAAAAGAGAAAAAAGAGGCTCCACGAATCAACTCGCCAGCCCTGCACTTCCGACACTTCACATCTTAAAAGAAAATTCCTGTATTTAGGCTGAAATTCAAAGCGAGGTCTAGCTCCGCGTTCGACAGCACAAAGCCCTCTAACTACGGGCAGCCTCAGTGGGAGAAATCTACCAGTCAGGAGGATTTGTCTTTAGATCCAACCAGACAATAGGCATAATACTCAGAAATAGGTACATGTTTTAAATCAGGTTAACAGCACAGTTTGGAAGCATGCTGGCTGCAAAAATGAGGGCTGCTCTCTGTCAGATCTGTTTTAAATGCCTCTATTAAGACATTGTAACCTGTGTTTATTATTGAGTTGTTCCCTGTTGCATAATGAATTTTTCAGCGAAGATATTTTTTTTTTCTTTATTTATTAATGCTACACCTGCACTCTGTTAAGATGGGGTACTAACCAGCCTCAATTCAGAAAAAACACACAATATTCAATACCATGTTGAATATTGTGATATCTATATATTGTGATAGTTTGAAGTATATTTACTATTTCAAATTGCTTCAAAATCTAAACTGAAAACTAAACAAGAACTAAAATAGGACCAAAGTAGGACAACATTTAGAAAATCATGGCTAAAATGAGATTTTTAAAATATATAAATTTAGACGCGTTGCAATATATTGTGCAACCCTACATCTCAGTCCCTGGAAATCTGTGTGACTCAGGACTGGTTTGCAAACTCTACACTAACAAATCAAAGTCTACATTCAACTCCGCTGAACAGATGAATGTCTCTTGGTTAAACAGAGAGGATGTGAGTACTTATGAATCTCTGTGGTGAAAGTGTGGGAGACTTTTTGTAAACACATCAGATTATCAGCTGAGCTCTCGTGCTGCACAGGTCGCTTTCGCTGCAGCGCCTCTACGTGCTCCAGATCCAGAGCACTTCCAGCAGCGAGCAGCTCTTTGGAGTGTCGGTCTGCCTGTCTGGGCTCTGTCTTACCGGCTGACATGCTTGTCGAGAGGCCCACTAGAAGGAGTGGGAGGGGGGTGCGGTCTCGTACTCTTCCTCCGGGATAGACTCCACAGTTGACAGTAATTTGTAGTACTCATCTTCTCCGTCCAGCACTTTGATTTGTCTGTCAGAGGCCAGAGTTTAGAAGAGAACGAATGTTAACGGGTTATTAACATGATGAAAAAACTATACTTGAACAAAAAGCTGCTTAAAGATACAAATATACAGATCTACAATGTCATGTTAAAGGCTTGTGCTGGGTTTAATTATGTAAACTAAATTACCATCACAATAGTCAACGATGATAAAGCATATGTTCCTAAAGCAGTGCTGCTAATACATGCACGCTCAGATTTTGAACAATTAAAATTAGCATGCTGACGCAGCCCTAATACCAAGCCCCCCTCTCTAATGACGCCAAGCAGCTGCTCATAAAAAGGCCTGTTATTTTGGGATCGCCCATTTACATTATAAGAAAACAACTCCATTTCTGGATCTAATTCCACAAAGGGCCTGCTCTGTTTAGAGTTGGTGGAAGTAGGAAAACAGTTATTTACCCAAGTTTTCTGGGCTTCCTCTTACTCCCCTGGTAATCCAGAGTTCTCTGAGGAAAGGGCCAAGAGCACACAGTCAAAAGATGAGCAGAGAGTCATTAATTTTTAATTCAAAGTGATTTTGTGTTGAATGCGAGCAGATGCTGATAATATCAGAAGTCACAGCATAATTTTTTCTGATCAAAGGGCTCAAGTGAGTCTGATGAAGCATGCATCTTGCTCAGCTTTGATAAACCACATCAATTATTCACCGTGAAGGCAGACATCCTGACATGAAAGCAACAGATAAAGAGCATAAGCACATGTTCAAGACAAGAGGCAGAGGAGCGTGGGGGTGGGGCTCCAGGGTCTGGCACAGGTAGGCTTAATTGTATTATCATCTGGAACCAAAGTCAGACAAAGGCCTTTATCGCACTTTGAACTCACATTGAGCTGGTTGTAGTACAGGCTGTCCTCGGGGCTGTTGAGCAGCTTGGGCTGCTGGCCCCGGCGGCGAGCGGTTCTGTGCTGTGGCTTCACTGGACCTGCAACAGAGAAAAACACGGCACTCGTCCAAACACCAAGAAAAACAACAAACCACAGCAACACACGCTGATGACACAAGCAGAAAAACACCTCCCACCTGCACACTCTGTGACCAAGAGCCAGAAACTTAGAATTTACTTTTATGAGATTATGTAATATCACCAAAGAGCTGACTCAATCACAGATTAACATTACATGAAGGTGCACAAATACACCACAGCTAATCAAATCTACCCCTGCTCAGTACATAAACTTAACTTAACTACAGTTAAATATATTTTATAACTTCTATAAATCCAGCTGAGGTTGTGCCCACATACACCCGTGATTCATTTGCTAGCAGTGAGCAGACAGATTACCCTAGAGCTAGAGGTGGAGGGGATTGGGACCTAGTCTGAGTTAACTGGCAACTCTCCAGAGTAAACCCAGATTTCTACTTTTAGACCAGTGCCAGTTGTGGCACTGTTTTCCTCAAGTATTTGTATTGGTAATATGGTAATATGCCCTGAATAAATATTTGATTACAGCACGCAGTGACAAACTGATGAGAAACATGATATCATTAAATGACAACCTCCTCATTAGGCCGTCTACAATGGCACATAGTGTTTCAAAATTGATAGGTTACAAAAGTGTGTTTTAAAGCTGAGACAACTTTACAAGAAGCATGTATATTTAATGTCCGTTATCGTTTTATCTTCCTTGTCGACGTCTCGGGCGAGACAGGACATTTCTTCATCATCTCGCTCTACCTCGGCTCCTCTACCCTGACTAAAGCTGCATTTGCTTTTTTCCATCTTAACACTACTTTGTACTCACTTTGAACAGACCTCATCACATCTCAATCCTACAGATCAAAGCCCACCGCTTCATCTCTTTCCTTAGCTCACTTCATGTTATTCAAACCAGCTCAGGTTTACTAAAGTCACACTGAGTAAATGCCCAGAAAGTTCCTGTCAGGCCCAGCGTATTAGCCAACTCTGACCGTGAATCTTATCAGTTTATTCCTCTGAGGGGCAAACTGTCCACTGTGATACCATTTAACCTGCTGGGATTTGAGGATATTTGACAGCTCTCACAGAGTGTGAATAATGTGTGTGAAAATAACAGCTGTGTGTATTTTACTAAACATGCTTAGGTGGTCGCGATCATAAACTCTCACTGTACACTGGGCCAGTGTACTAAAGGTTTACACAATAAATGCAAACAAACAGAGCTGGTGTGGAGTTAAGAATGTCTATAAATAGGATGTTGCTCTGCTAATGATGCTAAAATGGTTTTGATAAGCAAATGTTGTATTCCCCTGGAATAGCATCAAAGCGTTCAATCACACATAATGAATCCTGACGACCTTGAATGTTTCCAAATAGAATAGTTGCTCAGGGTAAGCAGCTATTGGGTGAAAACAACTACATTATGCTTGTTCGCGGTGATAGGAACATCGTTTGTGTCAAAGATGTGTTGGTGGGATCTTAAAGAACATGTTCACTTTAAATTGTCAATAAAATCAATGAGTTATGCAAAATATTATAAAAAAAATGTATCAGAGCTACAAGAGCAGGACTAAAACAGCAACAAAACTGTCTTTAACAAGACTCCAGAGCATAACAAGTAGAGCCAGTATACCCTCTGCAGGACATCGTTTGAGAACCACTATAGCCTCTAGTAGCTTTCTAGGTAAGGTCTGTTGTCCAAAATAAAAAAGTGTATTTCTATTAGAGAGCCTGGCCACAAAACAGGGAATAGATCTGATGCAACATTAAAAAATATGTTGACACAATTCAAACAAGAATATTTTTAGGTATTTAGTAATAATGTTCTGGTAAATACTGTATACAAATATAACAAATAGTGTATGAATAAATAGATGTTTCTTGTATTTTAGCTTTGATAATTACATGAGACAATCTAGTATTTATTGCTATGAATGCTATGAAGCTGCTAAAACAGATCTGTCAGTGGGATCTGAAACATGACACGTGAGAGTTGAACATCAGTGTGGATCAGTTGTGACCTGCAGCTATTACAGATCAGAGGATGGGTCAGGCTTCCCATCTCTGTTCTCCTGTTTGGGAAATCACTGCCATTTGATCCAGGCCAGCCCCAGAGGAATGCTGCTCCGGCAGATATGTTACAGACGGTGGACGCTGCCAACTAGCTCCTGGCATGGGGAGCCCCTGCTTGGAAGGCGAGCAAGCTTTAAGTTGGAGGCTCTGGCTAAACGATGGCGCTAATGTGTGCTGTTTTGGGTGGAGATATATTAAATTAATGCTTGACTGGAAAATACTGGCAATGTACATCTCATAATATTGATCTCTGCCTATCAAAAGAAAACCAGGTTGGGTTTTTGCACTGCTTTGCCAGAGACTTTTATTTTGTGTATGTTTATGTCTTGAGATAAAAAGGAGCTGAATTCTTTTTGAGATAGGTGCTTCTTTCATTTTCAAAGAGAGGCAGATGACTCGTATTACATCTCTAAATACCACTTTGAAATCCCCTGAAATCAGAACACAGCTCAGAACGAAAACATAAAAGAGCTGCTAAAAGGGATTTTTAGTGGAATAAATTAAAGATGTATTGATTTGTTTTCTGGATCACGTGCTTCGATCACCTGACTTTCTCTCTGGACCTCAGCCAAACCATTCTGGCTTCTTTTATTCAGATAGAGGCATGGATTATAAGATCATCAGGCGGGGCTTTTGATGTCTAAATGAGGCATATGCAGCAACCCAGACCCAGCTCTTTACCTCACGGCCGTCCCATCTCAACCACGCACAAACAAACACACATGACCATTAGACCAACAGGGATTGTAAGAATGAATTTTAATATTAAGTTGTAGCAGCTGTTTATATTGGCGTTTCTGCGATCTTGTCCGCAGACTGTATGCGTTAACACGATAACTAAAAAAAAAAGAATTTCCAGATCACTTTCAAATTTGATACAGAGTTACATATTACAAAGATGCAGAACTGGATTGATTTTGAATATTAATTAAGTAATTAATTAATTAATGACCTAAAGCTGTGAATGCAATAAAATAACTTGTCAGATCTTTTTCAACTTTTCTAGACAGATGAAGATGCCGAAATAAGTACATTTTGGTAACACGGAGATGAATGATGATTTTATTAGTGACATGGTCCATAATCCCCCTGTATCTATCCAACCACACACAAAATCTACAGATTAACAAGTCACTTTCCTGGCCCCCCATCTCCCATCAAAATGTTGTGATGTCACCTGCAACCCAGCAATTAATGGCCTCTGTGTGTGAAAAAAATGAACTGAATGTAATAAAAGCACCGTAAAATACAATAGGGTGGATTTTCAAAATAAAAGCACACTTAAAACTTAAAAAAAGTGATTTTCAATGTAAATTCTCTGTAAAACAAAACATCAGAGGTTTTAAAAATAAAAGTACTGTAAAAACACACCAGAAGTGACTTGGTCTTTGAAGAATGAATGAATGATCGATTTTTCTTTGGCGTAAATGTATGTCTTTCTTTCCATAGAGCATTTATGAGGTCAGGAATGATGTTGGTCAAGGCCCCAGATGCTCAATGGGGTTGCGGTCAAATTCTTCCACATTAAACCCTGTGTCTTCCCCAAACTGTTCCCACAAAGATAGAAGCATAACAATGTTCAAAAATATAGTCCCAAATAATTTATAGAACTTCCAAAGCAAAAAAAGACACCGGCCTCAACATCTTGACATCAGTCTTAAGTATCCATTCATGTGCTTTCGATTACAATTATGGCTGGTCAGGATTTACAGATAATATGGTAAAGAGAAGTCCCCAGCATCTGTTTTTACAAATGCAAGAAGAGGATGTTGATACAAGCGATTTTTCACACCAAAATCAATCATTTCTGCTGCTGTTTGGAAAGAAACATCTCAGAAAGCACATGGCAATCATTTGTCACAGCCCGGAGCACAGGTAAAGTATGAGCCTGCCACATGACGGAAAGAGGAGAGAGAATGACTGTAAGGTTAGAGGGGTTTGGATTATGAATTAGGGTTGAATGGTAAAAGACCCTGATTTTGCAAACAAAACTAAAATAATGTTAAATCTACACGTGTGATTTAACCGTGTTTCAGCTCATTCAAATCAACACAAACATAAGAGCATAATGTGTTATTGGGGTACTGCCCTGGTCTCATCTAGTAGTAGATTGACATAGAAGTCATATGTGAAAAAAATACCTTACTATATCCTCTAAAGTCAGATCTGACAGTTTAGCTTAAGCTCAAAATCCCATTTAGATGTTAGTTCTTGCTTTACATCTCAGAACTATGGTCCAGTTTTCTCCCCTTTACTTCAAGTAGCTACTGTTGTTGGGGTGGACAGATTTTGGTTAGTGGACCTTGAAATATTAAAATGATCCGTGCTGAAAACTTTATGTTGGATTCATGGATCCAGTTCTAAACTTTGCTGTATAATGATCAAATGACTCAATCCGTGAGTGAAATTACAGAGAGGTTGTGAGTCTTATTCTGCACCTTGATTTTCCATCTGAGGAGATTATTCTCTGGGAATTGTGATGATGAGCAGTTTGGAAGTACATCCTGTTAACTACTCCCACTGACATTAAGAGGATTACGTAGGTAGCGTCAGACACAGGCAACTCCTTCCGATGAGTTGATCTCTCCTATCCTCTCTAAATCTCTGCTGCTGCTGCTCTGTAGTCTATAATTTGCCTAAAACTGGAGGCATCCGGTTGGGACGCCCCGATACAGTCAGATGAATTGAGTAGAGTAGAGACAGTGAGAGGGAGGGAGAGTATTGTCTGCTGAACATGCAGAGGGTGGATCATTTGTCGGGCAGATGCGAGCTGATGCCGCGGCTGCACCTGGTGGCTCTGAAGTCACAGGGTCGACATGTGGGCAGAGGTTTAAGAGCTGAAGGAGGGGAAAGTGAAAAGTGACTGTGGCTTTGACCTCACAGCAGCTAACAGTCCACATTCACTCTAAGTCGTTCCAGCTGGATTTATGGAGCGCAGACAGGGCCGGAGGAAATGCACTAAACCAGTTCCTACTAACTGCCATGCTAAAAAAAACTGACAGGACATCACTATCACTAGCAGCACTAACTACAGTATGTCACCTTAACTCTTACACTCCTTTTGTGGTCCCTTCAAACGTCCAGGTTAACTGTCTAGTGCGCCGCGGAGGTAATTGGTCTCTATGTTGTGGCTCGACTTTATCACCCTCTCTCTCGACACATATGTTTACCACTACTATAATCTTCAAAAAGCCTGTTAACATAAGTAGCTCAGCTTTCATATGCCATAAAGTCAGCTCTGACTGATCCGCAGCGCCATCCTGTTTACCACGCTGAGGAGCGTAAGCAGAGCTCTCTGATGATATCGTGGGCTTTATTTCAGCGTGCGCTTCTCTGTGACTTGATTCCAAACACGTGGCATTAATATTGGAGCTCTGAAGACAGGTGATGAGAGGTGACAGCCACTTGAATGAGCAGCTTACATGAATACACTGTGTATGTGCAATATTTCACCAACAAAACATGAGGAATCAAAGGTTGGAGCAGCAGACATCAGAAAGTGCCTCCAGTATATTAATGCTCTCTCACAACATTCAGCACCGGGGGTATTCGGCTTAGAAGTGACAAACAGTCGCCTAGACCAATGTTAAGTCTTACTTACACCAAAGGGCACAGTTCAGTTCTGTTATCGCAGTTGTACTTCAACACAATTTGAAGTTAACTTTGAAAATAAACATTTAAGTTTTTTGTGGTTGGAACAGCAGGAAAAAATCTCTCCAGGGCTTTTCAGCTTTGTAACATTAATTTGTAATCACAAAACAAGCTTATTTTGAGACAATGAAGACAATTGTCTGCCCTCCGACAGACTTGGAAGAATTTCAAAAACTACCAGCAAACCAACACATTTTGCAATGGTATTGGCCTAAATCAGGGGTATAAGCCCCTGCCACGAAGCCTTATATCTCACACTAGTACAGAATCAGGTAGAGTATACACAACCAAAATTAAATTTCTGTAATGACCCCTTGTGGCTGCAGTTTCTTTGTGGCACATGTAAAATCCCTATCTCGCAATGATTCAGAATCCTTCATTCTTCTTAATTCAGGTGCTCAACCAAATCCACACCAAAAACAAATTTCTTACTCGGCTCATTACTGACACTTAATGACAAACTTTATCAGTACACTACAGTTAGTTAGCAAGTAAAATAATGATTCATAAAGACATATAATACACAAGTATTTTATAATGTGCTATATACAGAAATGCTTCCAGTTGAAACACTGTTGTAACGTTGTGCTTCATGAAACCCTTCAGAAAACTCCCACATATGTCAAACACACAGAGGGTTTCCAGGTCACGGCCCGGTATGGCTTTAATAGGAGCAGGGTGCAGAGAGTGTGCTGTGTCTGGAGAGCCGGGCTAATTCGATTTTCATGCCTAATTCAGTATTTCTCTCCGTTGGTGTCCTGAAACACTGCAGGTTGAGCTGCAGCCCTGTGAGCAGCATTGATCACTAGAGGCAGTGCAAGGATGAGACACAGGAAGGAGCCTGGCCTCAAACATCTGGCAGGGCAACACTCACTCAACCTCGGGACTCAGCCCTCAGATCTACTGGGATCAAAGTGTGCCCTCTGTGCCTTTACCACTGCGGCCTCTCTAACATATTCAAATGGCCTTTCCTGAATGCACCCGCCACAAGCAGACCTCCTAAATGGGCAATGATGATGAACACCTGAAAATCTTCCAGACAAAATGTCTTATGTTTAGTGAACCCTGTGGCAGAAAGTTTGTATTTGACTGACAAGAGAATAAAACGGCATTTAACATGTTTTTGCGCCAAACTGTGCAAGACAGAGTGTGCAATGGATTAAAGGAAGTGTGGCTTTTTTATTATACTCAGATTATAATTTTAGACCCAAAGCAAAAAAGAGAGAATAAAAAATACATAAGAACTGCTATGAATTTCACATCTCATCAACATTCGATCATACACACAATTACATGTGTGATACATTCAATCATACACACATGTGTGATGCATGAAGGTTTCTTCTGTTTTCTTTTCATTAAAATGTACAAGCTTAGGCAATGTCATACTTTTTAAAATAAAAACTTTTGTCCAAACTGGAGTTGAAACAACTCTTCAAATCAAGCAAACTAGATTAGACCCTGTAGTCACATAAAAGAGAACCGCTTCCACATTGTTGTGTTCAAAAGTGATTGACGTTATAAATTTCCTCAGCAGCAGTGATGCCTGGGAGCGGGGGTCACCTGTACGCAGCATTAGCGAATTAGCTGCTATCTAACCCAGACCTGCTGCGGCATGTTGACACTAATCCTGGTCCCGCTGGAGAGCTCTGTCTGTGTTACATTATCATGTCTAATCCCCATAATCTCCAGCCTCGCCACTAAACGCTATCCCACCTCTGTCTCTTACCTCATACCCTCTCTAATAACATTAATGAAGGACCCTGTTCACCCCGGGTACCCATGCAGTGGGCTGGGTGACGCCCGTAATAGCAGACCCCCTGTAAAGCCACCTACTCAACCTCTGAGGCAGTCTGAATTAATACAGTTCATGGCCCAGGGCAAAGAGCAAACCAAACATATGTTCAGCAGATCATGGTTTGCGTATTTTCTTGTCACCGTTGGTGTGTAGCTCTATTAAAGTCATTGATGAGATCCTTAGTGAAAGGCAAAGGCAGTCTTTGAAGTGCTCTTGCCACCTTCAAAACCCCCCACTCTCCCACTCTCCACAGACATTTATGATGAGCTGACCGGGGTTATTAAAATACCACAGAAATGATCGCCCATAATGTGTCTCTCTTTTCGAAGTCAACAAAGAATGACAGCAGAGGATTGGCTGGGATGAAAGGTTGAAAGGAAAAATGGCACTTTATCCATTAAAGCAGGATTTCTGCTGTCTCTTTGTGTAATTACCTGCACCCGCCAGCTCTGTGCCTGGGCTTACCTTGTTTACACTGCATGTCTCGCAGTCTGACTGTCTCACGGCAAGGCTTCGCTACACTGTCTTCTGCTTTGCCTTTGTCTCTTCTGACGTCTTTCACTTGTCTGTCTTGGCCGTCAGGGCAAACCTTAAAAGAGCAGGCATAGACATACCCAGAAGAGCCATGTTAATGCAAGTGCACGACAAATAGACACAAGTTCAAGCAAGTCCCGTAATGTGTTTTTTAATTTAGCATGTGAACTGTGTTCATTTATTTACAATTTACCCATTAATGTGCTTTGCAATGTTAATCAAATGCTAATGCAATTGCATATCCCCCTTTCTAAGCCCTACCTCCAAGCAAACAGCATCATACTGACTTAATTGTGAGGGGAAAACAGCACATACAGACTTCCTCTCATATTTAATTTGATCTTGAATAAAAGAGCTATAGGAAAGTATTAATCTGCTTAACATTTCTAAGTACATCCTCCAAAGGATCCTGCTTTTTTAATCTTACATATGCTCAGCAGAGTTACTGGCAAAAACTGTACATTTTCCTCATTTCATCCTTTCAACATCAAATGGTGAGCAGCAAAAATTGGATCAGACTTCAAAGACTGTGATGTGCTCCAAGTCACGGAGTGGCTCTTCTATTTCACATATTGAATCCGAGCAGGATATCAAAGTGCTACCAAAGAACCTCAGGTCTTTACTAAAAAAGGGGTCTAACATCTGTAGAAAGAGGAGCGCAAAGACAAATCACCTCGGGGAAGAGCCAGCATTTATTCTCAGCCGTGAATTTCCAGCCTTTTGATTCCCTCGTTCTCATACCACCCTGTCTTCTCTGCCGAGATGGAGGCTGCAGCATGAGAACTCTTTTGTCTAAGGGACTTAAAAAATTCCCAAAGAATAATCTGGGCTCAAGCTGATTTGTAGAGGAGCGGCGTTATAAATACGCAGCTAATGCAAGAACAGGAAAATGACGATTTCATTCATATTCTGCTACTTACATTTTGTCTTTGTGCGTAATCGACAGCTCCTTGTTTGTGCTTTGACCTGAAAGAAACAAAAACAATAAATAAACGCACAGAAATACAACTGCAATTGTCTTATAGTGTAATTATGTAATTTGTTCCAGTGCATGTGTGATTAGTCAATTTTCCTTTATTAAAAAAACAAACAGGATATATGGTGCCAGTCGCCGTTATGCTCGGAGGATAGGTCTTGGTGATGCAACGGAGGCTCTGCTGTTTGGATGCAAACACAGATTTCATGCATGGCAGGCAGTTGGGATATCAAAAGAGAGGTGAACAGCATGTAGGTGAGAACATAGATTTTACAGAAGGAAAATGGGCCAGATACTGTCAAAATAAATCTATATGGAGAGATTCCAGCGCTGATTAAACAGAATTGTTAAGTGATGGTTTGAAGTTTTTCTCACAGAGGAATATGATTGTAAACACTGAGTGAAAATCCCAGCAGAGCGGAGCGCAGTTTGAGTATACAACAAGCATAACATTTTCAGATGTGGAAATCCACTATTTTGGAGTTTAGAGTCTGGAGAGTCCAGAAGTCACTCAGGATCCAATTCTGTGGTTTGATTTAGATTGATCATGTAGAGCCTGTACTGTATATTAGTGATTAGGATTAGTCAGGGAGCTTGTTTCTCAATCTGTGGCCCGGGGGACTACTTGTGGTACCTGAGAGCCCCAAAGTTGGCCCCTTAGCCCCTAAGCAATGTTGTGAGCACAGATACATTGACTTAAATAAAAAACTAATTTGAATAGAATTGAGACACTAGCCTTTTGTCCAACACCAGTCTTTTGAAAGCAAGGTGTTCCACAATTTATTCTCTCTGTTTGAGACACTGCTCTATATAATCTACATTAAACATCTGAATAGCAGTGGGAAAAGTCACCCACTTTCCATAAATGGTAAGGAGAGGAGTAATGATGTCTAAATGTCAGTGGCTACCAGTTGAATGATCTGTGGTCGTGGATGAAATATGAATTAACTAAAACACTGATCCCATGTGTGCTGCTGTTCAGCGAGTGGCTGCCTCTTGCTTGGCTCATACTTTCTTAATGATCGGCCGGCCCCATATGTTGAATAAACACAGCCTCAGCTTGTACATCTGGAGACCAGTGCAGTGCCTGCGCCCGTTTGTGGTCAGACAATTGCGCTATGTTGGAGCAAAGATATTTATTACATTTATAAAACTGGAGGAGGTGGTGCACAGGGAGGAGTTTTCTCTTTGTGCTGAAACAACAGTACATTACAAAGCTAATAGAGCCTGTCCAGCTTCAGTGAGATGAATGACAGGTATTTGAGGCCTCCCACATGAATGGTGGTCAGTACTGAACTTTTACAAAAGTATTTCACCAACAGCATCAAGGCTCACCCAGTGCTCTCCTCCTTGGTGGTCATCCTTGCAGCCTCAGAAGGACACGTCTGTCTTTGGGGTCTGTGATCTCCTCTCACTCGATGACCTCTATAAGCTGCAAAGTACATGTCATAAAGCATTAACATTTTACAGGTTAAGGACTTTAAAAAGCAAACTCATGAAATGAATGTGACGTCCTCTGGTTAACTATGGCCGTCTTTATGGTTTATGTGAAATACAAAATGTGTCTATCCTCTCAATTTGTTGAATTTTGAATACTATGTACAATAAATAAAATTAAGTTTTCAATAGCATATTCAGTCGTATAGCCTGTAGCACAAACATGTTTAGGGCCTGTATATATTTAGTGATTATTGAGACATACTGGGTTCAGAGAGATGGTAAATGGTCCTGCTAACTTGCTCCTCCAAAGAGCTTTGTGTTTTTCTTGTAGAATGATATGCAGAGGAAACAGAGCTCAAGTGCATTGTTGAGGCTGGTAGTATTTTGCATGGTCTAATCTGATCGATGGTGAGCATGTCCCTTAGGCCCCGCTGAGATCTGAGGAGCCACCAGCCTCATACATTTGAAAGGCATCTGTTTATTTTCAGAATGCAAATGTAGCCCACCTCAAAGGCTATAAGCTGCGGAGCGCGTACAATGTGAATGTGCTGGAGTGGCTCGCCGGGGGCTGAGGCCCCACTTATGTCAGGTTCAGGTTTTCCCTCTGAACTGGGGCCACACACAAACATCTGCTCAAAGACTGAGGCTTCCCTCACACCGAGCATGTTTAACCATTCTCCTGCCTTATTTACAAGGGCTTTAATGAGTGCATTTACACAAGGTGTGCAGGCGACTGAGATGCTCCGTGTGCCAGATGAGGGCAGCTCTTAGAGCCGGAGAGAACAATGCCAGATCTCCTCCCCCTGCCCTCCTCTCTCCTGCCCCTTTGGCACCCACCCTTGTCCTCTAGTGACGGGGAGGGGGGGCAGGAAGGTTAATGTGCCCACTTTGATCTCTGTCAAGACACACTGAGTAAGAATTAATTTACATTTCAGATGAAAAGGTTGACAGTATAAAAAGGCATCTTGTTTCTGGTATGTGAGAGCAGTGTAATAGGCCAGGAATGTGAGAGGAAGTGGTGAGGAAGCTCTTGCTTTTTACTGGGAATGAGATGAAAGGGAAACAGATCTCAGAGAGCACTGTTCTTCTGAAACATGGGGACCAAATGCTGCCCAAACTTTCAAAAGCTTTCGCCTATGCATTATTAATTAATGATTACTGTTTTGCAGGCCACTCATTGAGATCAAAAAGGTGTTTCACAAAGATGGAAGATTCTGAGGCCTTTATGCCTTTTCTTTTGAAAGGTCACAAAAAGTTGGTCAAATAGCCAGCAGACTTTGGGCTAGACTATTCATAACTTTATTTGATTAAATGAGAGTTTGGGTCAAACTTTCTTCATCTTACCTGACTGTATGCGAACAGCAGCCTCCTCTCGCTCCTTCTTCATTTGCTTGTAATGCTGACAAGCGGCGTAGCCCCTCCAGGCTGAGGACAGGCAGAGCCAGAAAATTGTGTTTGTAAATGTTTGTTGACTTACAGTACCTCAGTAAAAAAACAAACTGCACAGATAGCACAAGATCTACTTCAAAACAAGGCTGAACCAGGTGGCACAGAAATGGATCCCTTTGAACTCTCTGAGGTCTCATTGTCTGCTCTGATGCATCGCTTTTAACCTTATAGGTCAAGCTGTGGTTATCAAACTCATCTCTTTCATGAAGACTACTGATGTACTATAGGTAGGCCTATATTTAGGTCTGTGCCACTATAGGTTAATGACACAAGGATGAATGTCTTCATTTGCTACAATGTTGTGTTGTCTGTACCAGACTGGATAATAATGGCACTTCGGTTCCTCCTCTCCTTCTCTCTTCGGTAGCTGCGGGCCCCGAGCCAGCCTTTGGTGTAGGCTTGAATCACCACCACTTGTGCAATCACTTCCCTCAGAAGCAGGTTCAGGAGCTCTACGTGATAGTATCTCAGAAAAACCTGATCAACATTATTACACACCATTTGTAAATTGCGTCATTTCTACTATTCATTTTTCATGTGACAAAAACATTACCTTTGTTTTTCCCATCACCCAATTTTCTAATTTGGCCCGTTCCAATACAGCCATGGCATTTTCTTTAGTAGGATCTGGCATCTGATGAGCCCGAAATGCAAGATAATAATACCTGTGAAAGAAAGTAGATGCAAAGTCGGTGCGGTGTAAAGGAATGCTCTGTTGTCCAATAATTAACAACCCTATACTAAATACATGATAATAATACATACAATAATATCCATAATACCCTGATACAATAATAGGCCTCTGAAAGGAAACAACTGAAAGATTGTTGCTGTAAGGTTTATCACAGATATAAACAATCCCATAAAGATCTTGATCTCTTCTATCCTCATATCTTTGTTGTTTTAGACAGGATGCTACAATGTTTGACACCTGATTTGACTCTAGCAGCCTTCGGTTGGAGGATGTGAGCTGAGTGCGTCTGAGGCTGTAACAGAGGCCCATTGTTGCAGCTCTTTTCAGTGACTCATCGTGTCTTATTTCACTGACCACAGTCGAGTCCACTATCAGACCGGCCGCATGTTTATCTAGAGCCCACCAGTGATCCTTTGTTGGAGTTTACAAAATACCAGCATATGACAAAGTGGCTCAAACTGTTTGCTCAGGGACATCAAGGCTCCAAAAGTAGTAGTTCATCTCTTGTGTTCTGGCGCTGGTCAAAAAAGAACAACAACAAGAAGAAAAACTTCTTTGAACTCGCTCCCCGCCTCGGTCTACAGCCTTTCAGTCTAATTCCTGTTGATACCTGTTATTTCTTTGATGGTAAATACAAAGCACTGCCTGGCAACATCAGACAAGCCTTTGATATGAGAGTGCAAATTTAAATCAGTTTTCACTAAAGGTGCAGTTTAGCCATTTGTCTGTGTGCACTAGTCCTGCATGGATCAGGGAGGATGATATGCCATAGCAAGGTTCAATCTAATAAGTAATTAGCTAAGTGTAATTATCCCATTGTAATAGTTACATTATATTTTAAACAAATAAAATATGAGGAGGAGTTGTGCGGTTGTTCAGGTTTTAAAGAGAAAATGTAAAGTTTTCCTACAGCGACAAGATAAACCAGCCATCAAAAGGTTCTTCTGTTCAAAGGCCAGAAGTGAGTTAATTACAGTTTCTATCGGCTCCAAGTAACCACATTCGAGGTGTCTGGACGAGTTTTTAAAGTATTAATGATCAAACATTAAGTTTCCTTGTATTTCTCTTACATTTTATGTAATATATATTTTTTATAAAGGGTTATGAGTGTTTGGGCAGTAGAGTTTAAAATTTGAGTGTGTAAAATAATAAATGTGGGAAATGATGATATGAATGCATTAGCCCATATCAGTTCCTCTCTGTTTGAATTTGAGCCATTTTCCCCTTGGCTTGTGTCCTCCAGTTGTGGTCATGTCTTATACAGAACCAGCGTCTCTCGTACCTGTTGACAAACTCCTCAAAGGGGATGCGGTGGGAGTAGCCCTGTCTCCGGATGTTGACAGTTTCCAGGAGGCCCGTGTACCGCAGCTGCACCAGGACACGCTCCTTACAGAAACGCAGAGCCTGTCTGTCATCATTGGGTTTGATACAGCGCACAAAGTGGGGCTGGCCCACCACCATTTTTGACAATAGGTCCATCAGAGAGTACTGCACAAACACACACAAACACAAACAATTAGCAGAGAGCAGTTGCACAAACAATATCAAAGCCTGATTGTTTTGTCTCATTTTTACAGAAGAACAATGTTTTATTACACCTCCTTCCATTTTAGAAACATCAGTATCTACCTTAGCTTAAAGGCTATAATATGCTTTCTTATCTGTTTAGCTCTTTGTGCTCTTTAGGCAGAAACACAGAGAAAAAAGCTGTTCACTTCCTTAAAACTTTCTGTATGTTGCAATTTTATTACACACTACAAACTGAGGGACCCATGGAAACATACGTAGCTATACACTGTTTTGGGATAAATGAATGAGAGCAGACTGAATGTAGAGGGCTTGTTGACTGGTCAGTGCTTTCTGTATGGAGGGGAGGGGCTAAGGAGGGGGTGGTGCTAGTGAGGAACGTTTGGCGAAAGCGTTTGGATAGAAAGGTACTGTATGTGTAGATTAAACAAAATTAAACTCCAAGTATATTTTTTTATGCAAGAACTACATTATACTCGGTGCACAGGCAAGGTGCATATTATAGGCTCTTTATGTTTTCCACAATTGCTCTGCAAGGTGGGTCTGTGTAACAGAGTTAAACAAAGATTATAGATAATACAGATCAATCAGGATTTGAACAAATGTATTAATTCAATCAATACTACATTTTATCCTGAAAATGAAGCTGAGTAAACAACAGATGTCACTTACTCTGAAATATGAAGCCACAGTCTGTCTCCTCATGTTGGTGGTCTCTCCAGGGTGACGCATCATCTCCATAGTGTCCACCTGCACACATACATGTGGTAACCTCAAGCTTCAACAACTAAGATACATTTCGAGGAGGAGTACAGCTGAATAATTGCCTTTAGTCACAGGGCTTACAATTAGAGACACAAACAAACTAATATATATTTACTAACTATAGGTCATTTATACTCTACATGTACGTCTATAGGAGGAAGCTTGAGCGACATACAGTTGCAACCCCAGTGTGTTGCCTTCTTGCAAGGCAGAAGTGTTAACCACTCTGTCAGTGTGCATTTTTATAGCACCAGTGCTATTACCTCTGTTTATTTGCACCCAGACAGGCCTGTGTACGCTCACTCTACTGATAGGGGTATTATTACAGCAAGTCTCTTTGCACTAAATGGGCCAGTTGGGATAAACAGCTGTACTAAGTGTGGCCCATAAACACTTAATGCTAACAATCGAGAGGATAATTCTGCACTGCTGTGGGGCATGGGAGGATTGCAAAGCTCTCTGAATAATGACACTAGCCGTCACCATCCCGACAATAACGAGGACACAATATAAGCTTTTTAATGGTCTTTGCAGTTCAGGGCTTCATCAAAATTAATGATGCAATAGATATTTTATGGTAAGTCTATGTAGCAAAGTGCATATCTTAAAACTTTATCTTGGCCTACCAAAGATAGAGGAAGGTATGCGCATAGATAAAGGATTTTTGCACAGGAATCTGAGCATTGGAGGCCGTTCACTGACTTTGATATGTCTAACTGTCTCACTACTTAAATGCAGCTTTAAATGAAACTTTTCATTGCTTCCTGTCGACTTCACCAAACTCTGATTGAGAACATGGCAGCATACATATTACATCAATGGCAACACATTGTTATTCTGAAGTCTTTTCTTCTTTAGGAATAACTGAGCAGGCGCTTAAGGGAACTTTAACAAAGTCAGAAGAATTTGTCATGGTCTTATCTTTCCCCAAATGTTGTCGAACTCTATTGCTTGATATGGAGAATCACATCAATAGCACTTATTTGCATTACTATCTTGAAAAAGCATGGAAAAAGTTCAAAAGACATTTTTAGATTTTCCAAAATCACATAATAATTGAGATGAGCAAAGATGAATAAATCAAATTACTTGCAATTGATCTGAACAAGCCTTGATTTGACAGTCATTGATTGATTGCTTTTGCTACACAGCTAAAATCTTACCTTCAATAGGTATTTAGGTGACTGAGTACAGCATATATCAGCCAATACCATGAAAATAAGAAAAAAGAAGACACACAAGACATAATGTTGTGTTGATGTTTAGAAGAACCACGGAGCCACAGAAATATGTTGGTGTTCAAAGAACTCTGGCACATAATCAGTCTCATTCAGTAAACAAGGACAGGCAGTAAAGACAACTCAAGTCTTCACTGGGAGCATTTTAAACATTATGATTCACCTGTTACAAAATACAATGTTCTACCTTTAACTAAAACACCTTTCTCTCTGTCCATTAACAGAGAAGACAATTAATGCAGGTTTAATGCTCTAGACCTAAATGCCAGATGGTGATGATACATGACCACAAGGCAGCAATAGACTTACAACAGTGCGGTCTATTAATGAGGCTATGCTTGGCAGAGCGGCTTTTTATTGGGTTTCTCGAGAAATGGCTGTGAGCAAAAAATAAAGTGTTGGTCTTTCACGTGTGATGCATGTGCAGCAGCTCACCTTGGTTCGGCCTGATCCAAGAGGAGGCAGAGATCTGGAGGCAGCCGTCACTCTGGCTCTGGATGTGGCCAGGTTTCCTACAAACAAAATGGGCAGTGTATTAGAACATTGAGTTTGGTACCTTTTGAAATTCAAGATGAAATGTACATATCTTCAATAGAGTGTGTGCTGTTTTGATTTTCTCCATTCTTACATTGAGCTACTGAGACATCTATTCTTTTGCCACAGTTCAGCCATTAATTGTCAAAGTTTTATCAAGTAAATACAGATTGTTATGCTGTTGGTGAAGATAAAAGAACAATAATGTTACCTACATACTTTTTCAAACAACATTTAAAGTGCATGAGTTCAGAAGGAGCCTAAATCTTGGCTCAGTGATGTGGACTCAAAAGCCCCACACACGGAGGAAAGGATATGAACATAGCATATGCAAGACAGTCTGAACATTTCAAAGTTTCTGCACAAGATGTCCAAATGTTTTCTCTGGCTATATCTTCAGAGGCTAAACTGTGATTAATAGCAGTGAAAGAAGCCTTTGAAGCAGGATTGGTGACATCAAAGTCCTAATCCATGGGTGGCAGGATTTTTATAATGAGTGGGAAGTATCTTAACACATTTCAAAGGGTTTACTCCATGAATAAACAATAGCTGCACAGATGTGCCACACACACCTTTAGAAAAATACGTCTGCAGACACAGGAGGCAGCATTACCCGAGCAGCCGTCTACGTAGAGAAGGAAAACCTTTGTAAGTTTTTAAGATAAAGCCGAAGTGACAGGCCAACAATTGTTCTAGATTTTCAACCGCACACAGGCAAACTTTGAAAATGCAAATACAAAGTCAGCTTTTCGCGAACAGACTTCAACATTTGAGAGAGTTGTTAAGGACTGTCTGACAACAGGCCAAATCTTTAACAGCAATCAGGTCTTCTTCTTTAAAGTAACTATGACACAATAAATGTATGATTTCCTTCAGTGCCAAAAGTGGCTTCACTCGGTCAAATGTTTGGTAACATAAGGTCCTTCGGAACAAGCATAAAAATGTAAACTTCTTATTCTTGGGAAAATAATTTTAAAGAATTTAAAATAAGTAAAATGTCATAACATGGTGTTGTTAGGAGCTCTTTATCAACACATGTTTGTATGAGGGGCTTGTGCATAGCATTGTGGTGACAGTTTTTACAACCTCCAGTGCCCCTTCGGCAACGTCTACACAAAAAGGACACACAAAAGTGTGATGTTTGAGAACAGGCGCTGCTAAACTGTGTCGGGTACATTAGCAGCACACAGGCAGGGAGGGCCCGGCTCCAATTAGCCCAGAGTAAAGCTGGATGGATTAATTGGAGAGGGTCTTGTGCAAATGAAGTACGCTCTCTCCTCTCCCCATTAGTGCTGCTGGGCCAGATCATCTGAGCACATTTGTCATGATGAATTAGCAGCAGCGAGTGGAACGGGCTCGTGGAGTGTCACTGTGCTTTCACGCCTCTCACTTCCATGACACCATCAAGGCGAGATGAAGGGGCTGCGCCGTGATGAGAGAAACTGTGACAGTTGCACCTAAGCCGTGCAAATGGACACTCAGGGTGTATATCCTCAGCGGGTCATATTAATTCATTCTTTAAGCAGGTTCATATCCCCTCCCGACGAGATGATTACAGCCTGGGTTAATAGCCAGGATCCTCAAAGATTTTATCCTCCTGAGACGTAAAACCAAGGGAACACCTGTGATGTCCGGCTCGAATGAGGGCTGTCTAATTTAGACGCAGGCGAGGACTTGTCTAATGATGTGGATAATAATTATTCAAACAGAAAGGCGAGCAAGAAGAAGGAAATTCTTTCACTGTAGACCGAATAGAAGGAAGGTCACATACAAAGAGTTATTCAAATAGATTAAGTTACAATTTATGTATTATGTATATTTTTAGTTTAATTAATTGTAAAGTTCATAATATTGACATAATTATACTGTTGTTAACTAGAATTGTCAGGCACATGATGCGACTGTACGTCATATGCATAAATATTCAAAAGCATTTCATAAACATTAAAAATGATAAACTGGTAAAACAAACACAGGTGAGCTATTTCCCATCAGGTCATTCAGTTTTGCAAACAGGAGGTGGAAGGCGCCCCACTGCTAGTTTTTGCTTCATGCATGTTGATCTTGGCATAGACTTCTTCCAGGACAGAAATTGAGCGAGTGCTGTGGGGGGAATATAGGGCAGGGGGGGGGACAAAGAGAAAAAAAGCTTCCT
>JAVQKC010006015.1:0-23842 GCA_036025475.1 Philypnodon macrostomus
TGTTAAGTACATATTTCCACATGTGTTAATTCATAGTTTTGATGCCTTCAGTGTGAATCTACAATGTCAATAGTCATGAAAAGGCAGTGGCGCAGTGGGTAGGCGCTCATCCTTCAACCAGAGGGTCGGTGGTTCGAGTCCCCATCCGAGCGCTCACTGTCGTTGTGTCCCTGGGCAAGACACTTAACCCACATTGCCTATGAATGAATGTGGTTGTGTGATTGGTGTTTGGTGGTGGTCAGAGGGGCCATAGGCGCAAACTGGCAGCCACGCTTCCAGTGTGCCCATCAGGTGTGACTGTAGAGTGAATGAATAATACAAAAATATGTAAAAGCGCTTTGGGTGTCTTGAAAAAGCGCTATATAAATGGAAGGTATTATTATTAAATGAACCTTTTTAAGTTGTGTTATTAACTTAAGTTCATTTGGGTAATGTATTTTTGTTTATAAATGTGTTATGTATGTATAGGCGTAACAACCCATTGTTTTTCAGATTATATCCGACTCAGTTATTGTATTAACTATTAACAAAATGGAGTGTGCACTTTTGTAACCATGGTTAGCGTATTATTAGTCCTGGTAAGCTCTACTATATCTTTACCTGAGATTCATTGTGTGTCTGACCTGATCTGTAACAGTGAGGTCATGGGCACCGAGGACATGTGGCCCTATCTCTTGGCCGTGAGTGGTCTTCCCGCCATCCTCCAGTTTGTCACGCTGCTCTTCTTCCCTGAAGCGCCCCGACACTTGTACATTGACAAAGGTGACACTGAGGGCAGTAAGCAAGCCCTACAGTGGCTGTGGCAAGAGGATGACCTCAAACTGGAGCTGGATGACATGCAGAAGGAGCGCGAGAGCATGACAGGGCAGAAGGCCAAGACAGTGAAAGATGTGCTGACGTCCCGGGTCGTCAGGTGGCAACTGCTAACACTGGCTATTCCCTGCGCTGGGGTTCAGTTCTGTGGCATCAATGCTGTAAGTTTATCAAAGTCCTACATTTTCTCTAGGAATAGGCAATTCCGTACCAATTACCAATATTACATTTCTATATACCCTGATATGAGGTGGCAGTGGTTTGTTTGACCACAACTCTAATACATTTCCATATAAACCCATAAGCATTAATATGGAAGCATTTGTGTTCATTGTTCATTTCTTATATTTTTTCCTGTACAGTTGTACTTCTACGCCTTTGACATCTTTCGGGAGTCCGGAGTGCCTGAGAGTCAAATGCGTTACTTGGCAATCGGGATTGGAGCAACTGAACTCATAACCATCACATTATGTGTAGGTATATTTTCATGTGACACACAAACAACATCCACCCCAGTTGGCTTTAATGAAGACTGTTTAGATCACATATTACATTGTTTACACCGTTTCCTTTATGTGTGTAGTCATTTTTAATAGATCGAGCTGGTAGGAAGAAGCTGATGGGATATGGGTACTTACTGATGGGATTCACCATGTCTGTTCTTACGGTCATGTTGTCTATAAAGGTAATTTACTTCAAATTCACTGAAAACATCACCTTTGACTCATTTGAAAAAAGAAATAACTTAATTTCTGGACAGGACATGAACCCTGTAATCCCATACGTGAACATTGGGCTCATCTTCTGTGTCATCTTCATTTATGGACTGGGCCCGTGTAAGTTTGAAAACACAGTATATTGACAATTTTCAGTCTTTTATTTGCTTGAAGACCTACTTTTTTTTACATAATTGTATTAAGAAACCAGGCCTACTGTATACGTTTTATTTTATTTCACCTTTATTTAACCAGATATATAATTTCTCCTCACTTATTTTAGCTGGGGTATCTATGGCCCTGCCTGCAGACATCTTCCTACAGGCCTGGCGTCCATCTGCGTATGTGATCAGTGGGACAATAAACTGGCTCGGGATGTTCATTGTTGGGCTGTGTTTTGGCTACATTGTGGTGAGTTAATTGCATGAATTTCTATGTGATAAAACATGATCATAAAAAATTGTGTTCACTTTCTCTTCTTTCCCATACAGAACGGACTTGGACAGTTCTGTTTTCTGATCTTTGTGGCTTATTGTATTTTTAGCTCAGCGTTCTTACTTTATTTTGTTCCAGAGACCAAAGGAAAAACAATGGTTGAAATTATGGAGGACTTTAACAAACTTAATTATAAAAACACAGACGTCAATATTGAGGTTCATGATATTGGGAGAGGAACCAAATTTTAACTGGAAAAATTTGTATATAGTCTATTATATGTATATTGTGTATATTTTACAAAAAGTCTAAAGTAAATTTAGTGTATTGTAAGCTAACAAATAACTCCCATCAGTAATCTTTGCGTTTTATTTTCTTGTTTACCATTTTTGACTCATTTGACAATAATGTCCACAGTATTTTTAAGTTTAATTAATGTAGGCTTTTGCTATTAATGTTATTAATTGTTATTTTGTTGCATAATAGTGTATTATTACCATTTATGGATGTCACTGCAGATGTTCTTCTCAGTATACCGTTATGTCTATGTCAACCTTCTAGTCAAGTATTTAAGTACATTTAATTTGTAATTAAAGTATTATTGTGATATTTAACTCTGTATTTACAATAAATCTAAGTGTTTTGAATCAAACTGAAAACAAAATGTAAATGCAAAGACACAAATTAACACTTTTCAATTGCATTTTATTTCACTCTCGTCTCTGCATCAAAGAGATGAGGCTCAATAACAGTACAAAAACAAATACCTATAGAAAAGTATGTTCATATTGAAATATGTCCAAAAACGTAACAAAACATGTCACAGCTCACATGTTTCCAGAGCAGTCTTTTTGAATACGGTGATAAAATACTGTCAACATCCTGTACATTGTATGTTCTTTGATACAAAGGTGTCTTGGGGAGTCACTCTGTACAATTCATCACTTTTTAGAAAAAGAGGAACATTTTAATCCACTGCTGTGCACAATCATTATTTGGAAGGCACTTTGCAACAGACCAGAAGCAGAAAACAAAAGGGCTTAAATTACAGCATGAACCGTGACAAATGAAGCATGAGGCAATTAAACCGACTTCAATCATTTTCAAAACATGACGACCTTATAATGCCTTTTGTTCAGATTTTCTGTATTATGTCAATATTTAATTTTCCTCAAGATTGCAAACATCTTTTTTGGAAACTGTTGCCTGTCTTCATAGAATGGTGAAACCAAGCAGTTTTAGTTCCTGAGAAGGTCAGCGCCTCAGCATATGAAACCGAATAGGAATATAGGTACGTTTGTGATGAGCAAACAATATTAGAACAAGATAGAACGCTCACAAAAATAGTATAATAGTGCAGAATGGATTTAACAAAAATCATTCGGCAGCTGAATACTGCCACCAACCAGTGATCGACATCTGAACGCATTTACCATGCACAATCAATTATCTTGTGCATGCGTTTAAATGGACTTCTAAATGACAGATGAAAAAACTAAATATACAGGACCACTATGGGCACACGCTGAAAATACAGTTCAAAGATATATATTTATATATATTTATAAGATGTGTGTATATAAACCGTATATACACTTATTACAATCACAATTTATTCATAAATAATAAAGGAATGTATTGGAAAAAACACACAATAATTAAACCAAAAGTGAGCACAAAATGCACGAATGTCTAGAACACACACATACACTCTTTTTACAGAGCCATCACACAAACCGCAGGCTTGAAAAGACATTTTGCAGGTATTTGAACATCTGCTCCACGCAAATATTGGCAGGATTTAAATTAGCTTACTGTTAGACTTGTACTATTTACTGAACTGGGCAAATATTTTAGGCAAGTTTGAAAACATACTGTAATAGCTGTAATGTAATAAGAAAATACATCTTCTTGGCTTATTTTCATTTACAAAGTGAACGTTTAGAAGAAACATGACGATCTCTTGACATTGAGAACAGGTTTGTAGAGCTAAACCAGGTGTTTGAGATAGGTCAAGATATTTTCTAACTAGAAGCCAAAATTAATAAAATCCTGGATCTAGGCTGTAATCCAAGTCTACACATACACATGAAGAATACATCTGTCCTTTTGTGATACAAGTTAATCATTCTGAAAGCATTGCTAATTCACTGCATTTCAACACTTGCCAAATAATTTGCACAATATTGTAGGTTTAGGTCAGTTTTCTGTAAATTCATTGGATGTAATCAACAATAAGAAGAAATGGGACACCTTATTCCAACTCTAGCCCTTAACTCACTTCACAAATGCAAATGAATTACCTTTGATTTGTAAGTAGTCTGTAAGTAGGTTAAAACAACTCCTTCTGGAGCCAGTGTCCAATTAAAGTTATATAAAGATATATGCAAAGAATGAAAAGTGAATTTATGATGTTTAAGTTCAGAATCGATTGATCGGTCCCACGTTGAGTTGATCACTTCCAACATGCACACAACAAACAAACATAAATTAAAGTGTAAAATATCAATAAAGAGCAAAGTACAAGCTTTTTGTTTTGACAGAAAAAAACTATACAATCAAAAATATACACCTGCATTGGTCCCCGTTTTAATCAACACAACCAATTTAACTGACTGCTGATAAAGAAACCTTGGGCTTATTGTCACAGCATGGTTCTCAAAGCCCATTCACAACAATCTCTGGCATGTTTTACTAGGAACTGAATTGTAACTGGTCAATGAATTAACATAGGAAAACCATGAAGTATATTTCTATCCCTAAAAGAAAAAGTGTGTAAGTGCTAATATGGAAATCTTTGTCCAAAGTGTCTTAATTTTGAATAAACAACATTATGTAAAACATGCCGTAGGTCTGTTTTAAATGTAGCTCAAGGGTAAAAAAAAGAAAAAGAAAAATATATATTTCAAGCATAAATCCAAAGTAGAGCCCTTTAAATGCTCTGAGTTTAAAGACATTAGGGTAAATAAAGCAAATAATTTAACACGTTCAGAGCAATACAACCGGGCAATAAGTGAAGAGTCATTTTCAAATCAAAAAGTCAATCGAACATGACTATAGCAGCCCGAACATACGAGGTTTTCATCTAAAAAAAAAACGTCCACTTTGGAGTTGGATTATAAAAATGTGTGAAGAAATGAGAGCAACCATGGGTACACACAGAAAGGCTAGGTTTATCCCAAATACAAAGCACTGTCTGTGAAGCTTTGTCCCAAAAGCAAGAAAAGCAAGAAAAGCAAGAAAAGCAAGAAAAGCAAGAAAAGCAAGAAAAGCAAGAAAAGCAAGAAAAGCAAAAGAAAATAAGCGATGGTGTCACTTGCCTCCAAAGTCAAGTCCACTGTGCCCCGCGTCAGCGTCGACCAGAGAGGACGCAAACGCCGACTGGACTATCTGAAATCCAAAGGACTCCAGCAGTGACATGTTCTGTTGAGGAGAAAAGGGTGAGGTCAAGGCAGGAGGCAGGTCACTGAGGCCCGAGGACAGGGCCTGGAGCTTCTGGGTTTTGTGGACTCTGTGCTGGTGCTTGTTGAGGTAGGACTTTGTGCGGAAGGCTTGACCGCAGATGTTGCAGATAAATTTCTTCTCTGGTTCAGTCTTGGCTTTGGGCTCTGGAGAGCCCATGGTCCCTGCAGAGGTGCCGTTACAGACTAATGTAGGCATCGAGATGTCCGACCCCTCAAGTTTGTGAGGAGACTTAAGTTCATCACTGTTTGAGAGTTCTCCAAAAGATGCATCCGATTCTTCTAGGTCTAGATGTGGGCATTTGCCTGTGTTCTCCTGCCCATCTGTGAAGAACCAACAAACAAAAGCACAAGTAATTATCTACTACAGCTTTAATCTGTTATTGCAAAGCAAGTTTTAACAAAGAAAAGAAAATTGTACATTGTTCAAATACCATTTCTGAGTTTGCCTCATGGATAAATACAATTTAACTTAAAGTAACACATTAGGTAAAGAGAGCAGCATACAAAACCCTTTTGTCACTCAGCACCAGTTATGCACCATCCTCCTCCAGCACTGGGCTGATCCCACCCACCTCTGGCTGGACTGTACTGACCTGCAACAGAGCCATGGACAGGGAAGCCAGGCAGCCCACCAGAGCGACACTCCCAGAAATATGGAGCCCCACCTGGCTTCCCCATGAGCAGCTCAGGCTGCACGCCCAAGGCTGGAGGGCCAGGCTGCGGAAGCAGTGTTTGTCCAGAAAGACCATGAAAGCGACCCTCTGCCTCAGACGAGGTGAGCAGCAGCTGGCGACTGGTGCACAGGTCTACATGACACCCAGCCAGGGACAAGGGAAGGGGAAGGACAGACAAGGCCAGCAGAACCATACAAAACACAATTACCTTCACGGAAATAAAACAAGAAATATTTCTGACACTAAATGAGTGTGATAAGTCCCTTCCACCACCCAACAGACTTTCTTTAAAACATCATTTTTGGACCCCCCAAACAAAGCTAGGTTATCGGTCTTATTACAGGAATATAATTAACTTAAAAAGTAAACCTATAAACTAATTAGGACAGACATGCATTGCTATGCAAATGCTAAATGAGAAAGCCAAGCTCAACCAAACGCTGCCAAAGCCATGCTTTGTAGACATACACACATCAAAAAGCAATGTGACTCTGCATGACCAAGCACTGACAACAGGACACACAAGAATAGGGTTTATCCTCTGTACAGTCCTAAGTGCACAGACAGTCCTAAGTGCACAGACAGCCCTAAGTGCACAGACAGTCCTAAGAGCACAGACAGCCCTAAGTGCACAGACAGTCCTAAGTGCACAGACAGTCCTAAGTGCACAGACAGTCCTAAGTGCACAGACAGTCCTAAGAGCACAGACAGATTAACAGATCTGGTTTCTACGCTGCTACAGCGGCCCAAATAAATGTCAGAATATTTCATAAAAGGATGATCATTATATATATATATTATTCACGATATGAATGAATGTTTCACAGTGTGACATTCAAGCAAAAAAAATATTACTATCAATATTAATAAACAAATGGTGCAAAAACTACAGCCTTATAAAGAGACTTAAAGACAAAACAGAAAAGATGGATTTCTACAAGTGCCACTGTTTGAATACAGACTGAGCAAAAGCAGATGTTTGTTTGTGTACTAAACAAAAATGCAGAAGCATATTTCTCCAAAAAGCAGCAGAGCAAAGGAAAGCCAAAAACATCAATATCTGGGATGGGGCAGACGGCTGCTTGCCTTCCACTGAGCACTGGCGTCCCATGTGGTAAGGGTGCATCTGCTGCTCTGCACTGGGCTCGTGGAAGGAGGGGGGCTGTGGGGTGCCATGGTGTGTCTTTATATGCACTTTAAGGTATGAGGCAGTGGAGAAACCTGAGGCCAGAAGAACAAAACAATGCCAGCTGTTGACACACTTAAAGCTTTGGCTATGGGAGCCTGTGACCATCCGCAACAGGTTGTCAGACAACCTGACAAAGAACTTGGGTAATGACAGTTAACAAAAGCATTTGCAATTAATGCACAGTATTTGTATGATATGATACCATTTGCAGGAAAAAAGCAAACGTCCAACAACATACCAAAAACTGCTGCAAAGTTAAGAAAGATTGAAACGCCTACCTTTGTTACAAATGCTGCAGTAGTTATGAGGTCCTTCGCTGTGTTTTTTGAGGTGGTCCCCCATGTAGGCTGCTCGTAGAAACTTCCCACAGACCTTACAGGGGATTTTGTCTTCATGGCAGACAAGGTGAGAGCGGAGGCGGTCTCTTGTAGCAAAAGAGGCATTACAAATCTGAAAGGAAACGATCAACATGGATGACCTGCTCGGTACAGACTTATTCTTTATATGGTAGTGAAAGCACTTTGACGTGGCTCTTGAGGTTACCTGGCACTTGTGAGGTCTCTCTGTTGTGTGGACTTGTTTGATGTGTCCATTCAGATGATCTGGTCTGAACACAAAGAAAACATAAACCCTTCTACATAAATTTCAGTAGAAGCTTACACAGCCATCTCCAATGCATGTACACAAAAAACACACACTTTACACCAGGCATAGCAGCTATGTGACAGTTATGATGTGGTTCTGTGAAGCAATTTGTAACCTGACCACGTAACTGATGTAATTACAACAAATGCTTGACTCACCTGGAAAAGCCTTTGCCGCAGCTTTGGCACACGTAAGGTTTTCCCACGGAGCCGTCGTGAGAGCGCACATGGTATGACATTCTGTCCTTGCGCTTAAAGCGGAGCCCACACACATGACACGCGTATGGTTTCTCTCCTGAATGTGACAGTTTGTGTCTGTTGAGATGATAAACGTCCCTAAAAACTTTCCCACAAATGTCGCACCCCACATGCCGCCGGGTCCTCTCCCGTTTGCGACTGTTGTCAAGAGCCAAGGTTCCGTGTGTGACGCCGTTCTCCAGGAGACTGATGCCGCTTGGGGCTGACAGGCTGACACTAGACGCTCCGTGTTGGGCTTCGTGGTTTTTTAACCGAGAAGCCTCTGTGAAAGCCTTGCCACACGTCCTGCAAGGAAACAACCCATTGTCTTTAGGCTGGTCAAAGTGTACAGTGTCCACTCCAGCCTTCTTTGGTTTCCCCTTGTTCCTCTTGGAGCCGGGGGACCCAGTGTCGTGGTGCAACATGGCCCCAGCTATTTCCATAGATGGAGAAAGCCCTTCTACGGGCTGTAATGTTGGCATTGTGGGCTCCCCGGGGTCCTCCAATAAGACAGCGGCGGTGGCTTGACTGCCGTCGATGCTGTTTTGTGTTTGTCCGTTCACTAGCATCCCCATCCCGTTCACCAAGTCCTGCTGCGCCACCGACAAACTCAGCACTGGGGCCTCCGTAGTGGTTTGAAACAGACTGGCATCGACTCCCCGTAAAGTGGGGACAAGGATCTGCACATTTGACTGTTTTATAACCTCCTGACAGATTTCAATGACCGACCGCATGAGCAAAAACTTAGCAGCTGTCATCAACTCTGGGAAGCACTCCAGACGCACAACTATTCTCGAGGTGTACGCAAAGTCCAGGATATCTTTGAATACCTTTGGGCTTATCGTGTGCATCTCCAGCTCCTTGGCGTCGCCCTCCGACTGGCGGCTAAAGACCGACTCGAAGTACTCGCTGCAAGCCGCCAGAACGGCTTTGTGGGCCGGGAAGCTCTCCTCGCCGACGCGGAGGACCACATCGCAGAACCTGCCTCCATCTTTCCTCTGTGCGTTCAGGTTGTGTAGCATCTCCGCGCTGTGCTTGCTCACCTGGTAGGTGTACGAAGAGGTCCAAGACGGCTCCGCTACCTTCTCCATGCCGGATTCATCCAATAGCCTATTGATGGCGGTTGGCAACAGGGGTCGGAGAAATATTTAACTATCAACAGTGATCAGTATCTTTAAGCTAAAAATCCCAAACCCACCTCCTCTCGCCGTTTTAGCATCGTTAGCAGTAGCAGCAGGAAAAATGGCAGCCCCCCAGCTTCCTGTGAACTTTAACCCTGGTTTCTTCAGGGGTGGGGGTCGCCCTTGTTTTGTACAATTGCCCCGGCTCTGCGTGCCACAATTGTATACATTAACATGTTCTTTTTCGTTTTCATGTTCACATGTGAGAGCAGTGTTAAATACCACGAGTCTTTCAAGAGTGCATGACCAAAATGTGTAAACACAGGGCTTTTCCTGTCTGGTTTGTTTGTCAAACCCCTCCCCCAACTAGACGAGGTCTGTGTCATAACCACAGTACAGGGGTTAACTCAGAAGCCAACTGTACATTTGTGTAATTTAGTAAACAATATATTCCAATACAAAGAATTAAGGCCTATTTTAAGCTTGGATTTTACAATATCTAAGCAGTATAAATGTACTCTCACATTAATGTACAATAAGGCTAGTGAGATGCAAGTGTTTCAGAAACAGGAATATTGAAAGATTGTCAACAAAGATTCAAGTGAAAATAAAAACCAAGTCAAACCATTAGAGACAAAACTTAGTTACTCATTTTATTTATCACTTCTATTTTGTGCTTATTATTTAGATAAATAGCACAATATAAACAGACTCCCAACCAGCACGAATCAGCTCGGGTAGCCCTCCTGTGGGCAAAAGGCTGGATGGGAGACAGTTTACAGAAAACAAAACATAAAGAAAGGCACAACCAGCAGTCACTGCTTTCCCTGGAGTACATCTAAAACTCCAGCTCAGTCACAAACAGAAAAGCCCACGAGCTGTGTCACTGCTTTCCCTGGAGTATATCTAAAACTCCAGCTCAGTCACAAACAGAAAAGCCCACGAGCTGTGTCACAAGGCTAGAGAATATTAGTTAATTAGACTGTTCTGACAGTGACCCTCTTGCAGCAGCTTGGGGGAAATGGTAGTTGGACAAAGGAAAGCTACCAATTTGTGTCTCCAATTTTGCTGTACTGCAGTATAGGTAACAGACTCCCCACACCACAAAAAAAGAAACTATATACAAGGAGATAATCTTTCCCTTAGTATGTACAATTGGGCTTATACACATTATTTACTTCAAGATTTACTATGTAAAGTCTCATACAAAAAACAAAACATCACTCGTCTTCCCTTCTCTTTTAAAAAGCAGTGACACCGAGATTGAAGACAAAGCGTTAGACTGTCCAGGTCTGTGCACGCTTTCAAAGTAAAGTTCACATTTTTCCAGAAACAAGGAGATGAAGCTGGAGTCGTTCAGCACAGTGCTCATTTTATCACGGTCGAAACTCCAACTCATCAACACTTATGACTTTGGCCGGCATGGAGGGCAAGGGCTGGTCTAGCACATCTGTTCCAAACCACTTAGCAAGGCCTAGGGGTGGACTGCCTCCATGTCTGCTGTTTGTCCGATGAGGTCCTTGGTTTTGAGACTGAGGGCCTGGGACACCTGGATGTACTGGAAAAATACAAATGGAATAGCACAATAGTTTTTAGATAAAAAGGCACTTGAAGGAAATTAATATGAACAAACATTCTATAGTTGACTGGGTATTTAACAAATATACTCTTAAGGGAACCATCTACTCATTTCACTCACTTGGTCTTTGTTGCTGAAATTGTTGCATTGCAGCCAACTGCATCTGAGTGTTGGGTCTGGGAGGTAGCAGTGGATGAGGATACAGTGGAGGACCAAGTAGCGCCGGAGGCAAGCCTTGAAGTTGTGCCAGGTCGACATGAGGGGGAAGTATACCTTTAAGAAATACATGTATTATTCACAAAATCTACAACAATTTATTGGTAGTTGTCTGGGAATATTATGTACACCTTTATGAGTGGTAAGATGAAGTGTGACTGTTGCACCATGAAACCATAAAGAAAAGCTTTTTCACAAACCTGCTTGCATAAGAGCTGGAAGTTGCTGGGGTTGGATGCCCTGAGCCAGCAGTCGCTGAACCATGTTTGGGTGGAGCTGGGGCGGAGGACGCACCATTGGTACATGGGGTATTAATGGGACAGGATAGACGGGACGAGGGAAAGACGAGCCCGGACCCGGAGGGCCAACATTGGGCAGATGGTGTGCAGTGGAGCCTGACCTCAGCCTGTCCTGGTCCTTCGACTGAGAGGACAGTGCAGCAGAGCCAGCCTTTCCAGATGAATGATGTGTATCAACATCCACTGCTTCTGGATAAACGCTTGAAGAGATACAATCTAAAATAAAAATCACAATGTTAAAATTGCTTTCAACTAGCAAACACTATTGCAAAAATAGTCTGTACCAGTTTGAGAGTGTGCAGCACTGGGTGAATCCTCTTTGCTCTCAGAACGACTTCCTGGTTCATCTTTGCTTTTGTCCTTAGTTGCATACATTTTTCGAATCACGGATGTGGGGGTAAAAGATGGAGACAGCTGCAAATTTGACAAAGTTACACATGTTTTATTGTTTATGCTGCACAATTCAGAGCCAATGTGAGACCACCACCATTTTGTTTACCATGCTCGTGACAGCATTGCCAGGAGAGTTTCTTCCAGCAGTTTGAGGGCCAGGAGAACGGTTCATGCGCCTATTTTTATTAAAACAAATAAAAGTATATCAGCAAGTCTTTACGCTAAAAACTTACATAAAACCTGAATTGTTATTGTACATTACCGATTTCTATAAGATTTGTCTTGTTGAGGCTTATAGCCAGCCTGGAATGGGTGGTGACCGTGAAGGGCAAGGTCCTGCTGGAATGCAAGTGCATCTAAGTCTGCCTTGTTCACTGCCATGGGTAGCACCCTCATCTAGAATATACCAGATACAAGTATATTCATTTACAGTTATAGCACAACACCAATTCCAGGAGTTTCTTAAATGCAGAACACTCAGCTAACAGATTTCCAATACATATGCTCTGTTGCGGAGCCAAGCCAAAAGTTGCACGCAGGATTTGAGGAGTAAGCAGTGATAAACACCCTCGACTATGACGCGACGCAGACAAAAAACACCTCTGTTTTCAGTAAGTGGACAAAAAACAGCGTCCAGCATAAACGCTGTTTATTTCTTAAGAATTTAAAGAACTGTTCGGCGCCACATTACAGAGGCTGTGGAAATACTCTCATGCACAACAATGAAGTTCCATAGTGGAGTGAGGCCACATGCAGGGGAAACTGGGAGTTACACCAGACCAAAACTCACCTGTTGTGCAGCAGATACTGGACTGATTGCTCTGTGCAATTCCACAAACTGTTCAGGCAATATGGGTTGAGGACCAACCGGAAATCCTTGAGGCAGTAAAAGTAAAAAGTTTTGCACATGTTACCCATTTGTAAAAAAATATATACATACATAATTAATATCATGCAAACCTCCTGAAGATTGCAGTCGGCTGTTAAAGTAGTCAGGTGAAGTTGCTCTGTGTGGGAAAAGAGGTGGAGAAGGACCCTTGTGCAAAAGTCCTTGTAGAAGAGCAGATGATGCTGGACCTTCAGAGTTACCCAAAACATTGCCAAGCAATGTAGGAGAACTACTACGAGGACCTCCTAAAAGCTCCTGTAGAAATGAAAAAAAAAATGTGACATTTTACACAAAGCTTTAATACAAAGTGTGGATAAACTGAGCTTTAGCCTTGCATGGCTCACAAAAAATTTAATATCCTAACCTGGAATATGTTTTTTTGCGGTTCCGGCACTTGAGACTCTGACAAAGTCACCACAGCTTGTTCAGAAGGTTTCTGCAATTATAAAATATATAGAGATATATAGTAAACATCTTTTTTTAAGCAGAATTTGGGAGTGTGTACACAAACTGCCCTAGCGGTGAGAAGTATTTTACATCTCTTGCCCCCTCCCCTCGCTTCTATGGCCTCTATGACCTCTCTGCAGTCACACCTCTCTAGTTCTGCGAAACTGCGCTCTTATGGAATGGCCTCCACATTCGCAGATTGTACGTGTGAGATAACTCAAAAACAAATTTATAGAGCACGGTCAAATTTTATACACATGTACATCTAAAGATGCCGAACTACATTGATTTCGGTATTCGTGAATTTTGGCACAGTGATCCAGGCATACGTACACACAAAAACCAGGCCCACGCCGTTTGATTATATTATATAAAAAGGAGGCCCTGCCCCCAAAACCATGACCAATATGGGAAGGGTCTAGTTGACTTTTTTTCTAGATTTTTGTGCAGAATGTTTTTGGCATTTTTTTTTTACATTTCCCTAAAACTGCATTCTTATTTCAGTCTATAGGGGGCACTAATGAGGTGACTGGCAGCATATTGTTTAGATGTGTTCAGGGCCAGTGGGTAATTAGGTGAACCAATTTGGACAAAGTATGTGAAAGTTAGAGGCTGTCAAATATAGCTGACGTCCCAATTTCAATCCAAAAATGTGTCCAACTTCCTGTTTGTTGTAGGGTGGGGTCATTGTGTGTCCATAGTCCCATAGGGGTCATAAACATGGAGGCGCTATTGAGGCACTCTTCATTTAACCTCTGTAATTTGCCTATGTACATTAAATATACACTAGCCCGGATCACTGAGCTAAAATTCATGTGATTTTGTGCTCCAGGGCATTAATTTTTTAATCATTATTTGTCATAGAATTACATAAATCAATCCAGCTCAGCATCCTTGATATGCATCGGTAACATTTTAAACTGATCTGACAATGCATTTCAGAGTTATCACGTTTACACGCATGATCTGCAGACGGATGTGATCCCATAAGAAACATGCTTTGCCGATGTAAATATGACGTACCCACATTACATCAGGACCAGACAAATTTGTATGCATTCAAAAATACACACCTCAAGTGTCTTACATGCATGCCAAAAGATGTGGAAAAGAACACTTCTAACCTAGTGTTTTTGATTTAAATGCTTAAAAATTACAATTGTAGCATGTGTACAATAAATACTAGGGGTGGGACGAGACAACCCATGAGACTGGGTCCACGAGATTGAGAATTTTTCAAATGGTGTTTTAAAAAAAAAAAATCTCGAAAGATCAAATTTAAAAACTCAGATGTGATTCATCATTTCTATTTAAAATATATACAGTATGTCTATTTTCTGTAGATGGCCCTTCCTGCTCTAAGAAAGTCTACATTTTGTGATTGATTTACAAACATTTAGGCCTACATACTTTTCACACTTTTATTGTGCTCTGATGGCACCAGGAGCACACTGACCAGTTCATCTTTCAGTAAATCACAATAACTGAGACACCCTGATGTCCCTATTCACTTAAATGTATAATGGGTATCGTACAGCTGTACTTGCTTTGAGCTTAAACCACTTCAACCTGACACGGAGTCACAGCTGCGTTGACGTGAATGTGCGCAGCAGATACTGAACAGAATATTTTAAAAAATAAAACGTTTTCTTAATTTCTTAATGTGTTACGTGGGCTGACATGATTGTGTATGGACTAAATCTACTCGTTTTTCATGGGCTGCAAAGTGAAAGTAAATGCAGCTCTAACATGAATCCGCTTCACTTCTCCACCTCCCATGTGTGGACACGCACATATACAAGTATATACGCACTGTGCATGTAATGATATCTGTTTAGTTTGCATTATATTAGAAATCTCACAGATCTGTTGCATTTAATGTAGACTTTATTTTGGTACCATGTTTTCATCTCTATATAAACATCTATGTGACTTAAATGTTTAGAATGAGATCTGTATCATCAATGAGAAGTGTGGATTAATTCGTCTTGACGCGCGTTACCAGTGGGGCTGTAGTCTGGTCTTACACACAGCGCTGAAGCCTGCATCCTTGCTAACTTTCCAATGAAGCACTATACAGGACACTAGCACCAACTGCTTAATGCTTTCAAATGATACATCGCGGGAGGGCACAAACAAAGGATACGTCCGTAGGCGGACTGCTGAAACCAAAGCAGGGGAGCGACTGTCACTGTCTGTTGTGGGCACGGAGACTCCTGACCACCCACAGTCCTGTCAACATGCATCCTCACTCTGCTCTACCACGGAACAAACAGCAAATGCAGCCTCTGTAGTACGAGAGCATTTCTACAGCACACACAGATCTGTGGCTGGCTCTGTATCCTGCTACGTTGTCAGTTCAAAATATGCAGCAAGTCTAGGGACAAGCATTGTGGAGCAAGAGAACATTTTGGGAAACACACGCTGGATTCGACAAAAGGGTAACACCTTTCTTTGACCAGTAATAACAATGTATTAAATCTCATGGACCCATCCCTAATAAAAAAACTAATCAAATTTATACCCATTTACTTTTATAGTTTCAATGTGGTTGTTTTATTAGAAGACTTTGAAAGTACTCACATTACTGGAGTTGGTTTTAGGGTGCACTGGCAGAGTTCCACTTGCCTTCATGCTGCTGACCAACTTGTTAAAAGCTGACATGTCTGTATCACGTGATCGTGGGCGGGAACTAGAACCCGTCAATGCTTCTTCCAAATGCTCAGCCATAAATGGCGTGCCATTTCCTTGTTGTGAAGTTGGTACTTTTCGGGGTTGTGCTTCAGCGTCAATCTTCATACCCTTCATCTCTCCCTCCACCTCTTCTAATGAAAGCACAACTCCAGTGTTACCTGGCAAAAGTACCATTTGTCATTAAAGATTTAGAAATCTATACAGTCTGCATGACAATATTGTCACAAAGAATTAGAAGAGCATGGCTCAAAACGTGTCCCTTACTGCTTTCCTGGAGTCGTGCTTTGTTGACCGAGAGAGTTGAAAGCAGAGGCTTCAAGTCAATTTTGGCTTTGTGCAGCATCTCCAAAATGTCAACCTTTTCTTTGCAGTCAGACGATTGAATAGGTGTAAAGTATGGTGCGGGTCCATGGTTTGGTTCAAGTCCTAGAATAAAAACAGAAAATCAAAGATCAAAATCTACAAGGAGTTTATGGAAAACTAAGTTATCTGACAAAAGTTGTTTACCTGCTAGTCTTTCGAGTTCCTCATGAGGAGTAGACCTTAAGCTACTGGACCGGCTGCCTGAGGGGCTCAGATTACTAGAGAACCACTGACTGAAGCGACTAGCAGACACAGGGCCCTCCCCTAGAACATCTTCGATCATCTGCAAAAAAAATCCTTGTGAGTAGCTCAAAGTTTAAAAACTAAAATGAGCTTCTAACCTTGAGCTTTGATGGTTTAGTATGTCAGTACCTTGAGTAGGGTCAGTCCTTACCTCATAACCAAGCCAAGGGGCAGTATGAGCATGAGATCAACATTAACACATGCACCAGGTTGCTTTCAGTTTAGCCATGAAAGAAGGGTCAGAAATGCATCTCAAGATTAATCTAATCTACATTGATAACCAATAAGCACTTTAAATTATTTACTTGGAGGGTTATCAAAATGTCTAACTGTTTTGCTCTTAAAAGGTTTGTCAAAACCAAAAATGGCTAGAGGGGCAGATTTGTAGATTTTTTTAACCACTTAATTCCAGCGTACCAAAAGTACATCTCCAAGTGACCGAGAATACCAACCCAATTGAAAGAGATACTGTTGTACTGAGCAACAGTTGTGAACTATCAGAAGCCATTCTGAGATAAGCTCACCCAAAGAAGTCCGATTTTAATACTTACAGAAGCCAGTCCTGGCATAGTCTTTTCTAGATTGAAGAATTCATTGAAATCAAAGTCTCCTGTTGATTGCTCAGGCAGCACATCCGTATGGGGAACCTCTTGGTCAGCTGTAGATTGTAAAACCACATCTGGCTCCTCAGCTTGCCCACCATTACATTCAACTGTTAGAAACATTCTAATTTATGTCTGATTATTGAGGTCATATCTGAAGTTTGTTCAAGTTGACATACCTTCTTTGACTGATTCAGTTCTTTTCTTTGATCGTTTAGACTTGCGTTTGTCATCTTCCAACATTTTATCGTCAAAACCAATTAGCTCAATTGTCTCAGACTGGCTTGTAGGACCCCCAGAAAACCATTCTGGCTCCTCTTCTGCATAGGAGTCATTTCGTCTCCTCTCACCAAACACACGCTTGTCGCCAAAATCTCTCTGTAAATAACAAATTCAAGGTTTGCCATATGGGACACTCAAATATAGCATCCCCCCAAACACATTTCATTATGAGCTACTGAATAATGGAAACAAAACAAACCCTGTATCTTTTATCCTTAAAGTCTCTCTCTCGTTCCCTCTCTTTCTCCATACGGGACTCCCTCTCAAATGCTCGCGCAGCAATTATCCGACCACTTCCAATTCGACGGGCTCCACCAAGGCGTAGACTTTCATTCTCCTTATTTTCAAGTGGGCTAATTGGTCGCCTAATATGAGACAGAGGTGCAGCATTTCCTTGACATCCACCTCCAAAGCTGCGCCGCTGTGGACTCAGGATTACATCCAGCTCATCTTCCTTTAACCGCTCCCGAGGATCTGTGCATTTAGAGTTATTGCATTACATTTGTAGTGTTATACTGATCACTGGCCAATACATTAGTTGCAGGTTTATATTTTTACACTTAACTATATTTACCTGGGATTCTTCGTTTCAAAGCAACTCTATCGTCACCATAGTCCTTCTTAAAACCTTCTACTGGAGAACTACGCTCTGATGAGGGGTACAGTGAAGCATGCCACTTTTCAGGATCCCAGACACCATCACTGTCAAGAGAAATGTGGCACAATAGAAGCCAACCATAAACATTTAAGAGACAAGAATTCCAACCAACCCCACTACACTGAATCTGTAACTCTAAACCTGGCTTATTTCCAGTAGTCTGTTCAGGGGATCAATGTCTGCTCTGAAAACAGTAATATCTCACAAGTGCAACCAAAGAGGTGTTAATGAGACAAACATGTATTTGAAGCAGACTTTTACAACTCATTACTGACAAACACAGTAGTCCATTTATAAGCAGATTTACAATAAACAGCCTTACCTGTCATATTTTTCAGAAAGGCAATCCGGCCTTTCATTGGAAATTGGCAATTCCTTGATTTCAAGCAATTCCTCCTATAAGAAAAATGATATTGGATATAAAGTCAGTGTATGTTACATGTAGGGATGGTCAATAAAGAAAAAAAATTAATCATGATATGAAATGATGACAATTTGCTACTCTGGGAAGATCGCTAAATTATGATACAGTGCCTTAATTTATGCTCTACTCTTCACTGTCATTTTTACTGCAACAATGCCAATCTAAATAATAAGGAAAAATAAGTAGTATTAAGTATTGTGATGAATTTTAGATTAGACAGTATCTCACAAAAGTGAGTACACACCCCATATTTATGTAAATATTTTATAAGATATTTCATGGGACACTGAAGATTGATACAATGTAAAGTAGTCTGTGTACATCTTGTATAACAGTAAATTTGCTGTCCCCTCAAAATAACTCAACACAGCCATTAATGTCTAAAATGCTGGCAACAAAAGTGAGTACACCCTAAACCATAATAATGGGTTTAAAAAGTGTTAATATTTCCTGTGGCCCCACAGATGCTCAACATGGTTCAAGTCTTCCTCCGAGGGAAGGTGAAGATGGGCACGGTCTCAAACATCCACCAGCTCCGTGATGTTGGCGTAAAAGAGATCTCAGTGGTCACCTGTGAAGGAGGTCTGGTGAACTCCGAGAGAGTTAAGGCAGTGCTGGAAAGTCATAAAACCTTTTCAAAGATGTTTTTACATAGGGTGTCCTCACTTTTGTTGCCAGCATTTAGACATTAATGTAGAGAGTGTAGAGTTATTTTGAGAGGACAGAAAACGTATACAAGCTATATACCGCATTGTATCAAAGTCTCATATCTTTACTAGTGATCTCACATGAAAAGATATAAAATATTTACATAAATATACATGGAAAGTCTTCAGAACTGTTCGTCACCTTTGAGTATCTGTAAGGAGCTGCTGGTTTAATTTGGTCCACAGCTGCGTCGCCATTCCTCTGCTCCACACAGGTCTCGCTCTCCATGATTGAAATCTCGCACCGAAACAAAAGCTTTCAGTCCGACACCCAACTTTGTCCTGTGGGAAACGAACGAGTAACTGTGACATTATGGTTAAACAGTTAAAGGTACTTTTACAGCCAAGGATCTGTCAGAAATTATACCAATATCATTAAAAGTCCTCACAAATATGCACTTGCGTTACGAAAATAAACAACATACGTCAGCTTTCAAATTACTCTAAATGATGGTTTAATATTATTCGAATTTTGGACAAACGCTGGTCGCTGGTGACCAATTAAGAAGTTAATTGAAAACAGCCCGAGCCCGATACAACCAACGCAAATTATATAAATCATTAAGTGTCTAAGGGCTTTGTACAAGTGACGAAGAGCACAATGTTGTGTCGCAAATTAAGTACAGAGAGTTGCAATATATTGCACTATTATTGAATGACTTGATAATTGACTCACAATCTAACAGGCTAACACGTAGCCATTTACGCCGATGCTAAGTCAGCTAAATACCATTTGGGGCTGTGTTTACAAAAATATACGCTGTGAAGCAAACGTTTGGGTAGAATAGACAATGAACAGAACTTATGGTATATCTGAAATAACTTACCCGACCTCAACACCGTGTGGCACAACTTACAACGGCCGACAAGTAGATCCTCTTGTTAGCCAGCTAGCTAACCTAGCAGCCAGAGCTAGCCAGCTAACTGCTGGGAATGGGATAATGCCCACCCAGCGAGTACCAAATTTGAAGCCGGTTGAGTAGTTCAAACTGTTTCAGCAAACACACACTAAACTTGGGTAAGTTAATACAATATTACTAGTCCAGAAACAAATTAATTCGCACGAGAACTACGTAACCATCAATAATACTCTGGTCTTTCTCTGTTTTCTAAGTCGTAGCAGCAATTTTCTTCTGATCACCGCTTTAAGAAGGTCCTAGCAAAGCTTACAATGCGTCCTACGCGCCTGAGTACAATTGTAATAATCGGTCTGTGCGTTTCTCTTTATTAATTACGTAACAGATAATACTACAAATATAAATGATAATGTAATATGTTGGTAATATATTCATGTGTATGCAGATAAACCAAACAAATGCGTATGTTTAGACTAAACATATAAAAATATTTTGCGGTCAGAGAGGCAATGTGGCAGGCGACTACCCAGCTTTGGGTCCGCTCGGTTGATTCATCAAATGCAACTTTTACTGTCTATCTTTGTGAACTTGCTTATTGCCGCCCATGCGGACTGCCCAGAATTATTATTGCAAACACGTACAGTGTTCGGAATTAAATTTGTTTTCCTAAAGGGAAAAGTTTAGGTTTGAAGATGAGCATTTTATTGTAGTGTATGTCGTCTGGAGGATGTATGTTTATATTTATAATGTTTAATAATCTCTACACACTCCTTGCTTCGGTCCGTTGCTATTGACAACTCACGGACCCAGAGTGTCACGTGACAAGGAAACAAACGCGCGGTGTTCAACACTGAACACATTTATTTCAGAACTTGACTAAAATGCATTGGAACTTCCTATACCTTCTTTGATTCGTGGTCTGATGTTGATGCCTGTTTACATTTTTGTAGAAGAATGACTATTAGAGGCCTGGAGCGATAATATGCCAAATAAGTCCGGAAAACCTGGTCCTGGACCACTGAGACCCCGAACAGGTGCTGTCAAGTCTGACTCTGGCTCCAAACCATGGTCCAAACAGCATCACACCACCACCCAAACCAGAAAGGTCGTTTACAGAGTGGGATACAACTGGAACAAAGGTGGAAGACTAAAGGAGCTCAGAATAAGGTGACACATGTTATTTAGAGCCAAAGTTATACTCCTTATATTATTGTTTTACTCATGCACCTTTTTTAACAGGCACTTAGCAAGAAAGTTTCTAAAGATATGGACGAACAATACTTTTGGACGAGTTCTTCCTCATAAAGCAACGTAATTCCATTTTTGTGTATTTCACTCGTACAGAAGACAAGATTTTTAGTTTGTGTAATCATGTTGTATGATTTAGGTCCCACTATAAGCACGTGATCCTTAAGAAAGTCTTTGAAGCATGGCAAGATCAGTGGTGGACATCACAAAAGGAGTGGAGTCTGACACTGCGGGCAGAGTGTCACTACAGGTTAGATTTATGGTTATTCTTGAAGTGTGTCGTGGTAACATTGAGAGTTCTTCTGATTTTGCTTACTGTATTTCAGATATTCCCTTTATACCCAGACTTTTCACAAATGGAGAGCTTTTGTGGTTTTGCAACGAGAAAAGATGTTAAAAATCCAAAATGCTCAATCTTTTGGTAGAATATCTATTTTGCCATCAATAGATTTCTGTGCGTGCATACTTTTTATGTTTAACTATTTCTTTAACTAGCCAACAGACATCAGCTGTGCCATGTGTGGGACAGATGGGAGGATTTCACAGAAATGAAGAGAATAAAGAAAAGAAATCTTGAAACAGCTCTTCAGTTTTACAAACACTCAGCACAGAAGTAACACTATTTGCTTGATTACTACTGATAAAGGACTCAACTGTGAAGGCCTTTGAGTACCAAGAATATGCTATAAATACAATTATTTATTTTTTAGTTCTGTCTGGAGTATATGGAAGAGCAGGATACAACATATTCAAGACCTTTATACAATAGAAGAAGAAGCCCTCAAACAGCAGAGGCTGACATTACAGCAAAAGGTAAATACTGGGAGGTGGTTTGCTAAGGCTTGCAGGGATCCAGTTCTGATTCTGAGACAGTTATTTCTTCTCATAGATTTTGCTTTATTGGAGGGACATGTACACAGCTTCATGTCATGATCGTGCAAATGAAACCAGAGCCTCTCAACACAACAGCATTCGGCTGAAGAGAAAAGCATTTTATCAGTGGTCTATTTATCTATCTGGTCGGCATATTAAAAGTGCAGCTAAAGGTAATTATTCATGTCCAGTCATATTTTATATCATCTGGTCTGGCGCAACAAGAGTTTCGGCAATATTATGGAATCACGTCCCGTCTGCATGTGTGATAACTCAAAAACAAATTGCCAGATCAGTTTAAAATTTTACACAGTTACATATCATAAAGGCGCCGAACTGGATTGATTTTGGTACTTCTACGATGAATATTAATTAACGAATTAATGACCTAAACCTGTGAGTAAACTAAGTGTAAACAAGGCGTCTTCATGATCTATAACGATCTAGAAAAGTTGAAAAAGATCCAGCATATATCCGTTATATATCATGAAGACACCTAGTTTACTCTTGCTATTCTGTCTGCTGTATTTTAGTTACAGCTGAAAATACTTGCAATCTCAGACTGAAAAGGATCTACTGGAATAAATGGTGTCAAGTCTTATATCAGGAATGGAGTGAAGAGGTTCGACTGGAGGCTGCTGGACATTTAGCTGAGAGGATATGTCAACGCAGAGTAGTCAACCGCTGGAAAGCTTGTATCCTCTTAAACATGCCGTATTTCTTTTTAAAACACTTAGAATGTATTAATATTATTTGTACATGCTCTGATTTAGCTTGATTCCTGACCGTATCAATAGATGTGAAGCTACGTCAGGAAAAAGCAAGAAATATTCAGAAAGCACAGGAGCATGACCATCATCGCTTACTGGTAAGAAACAAAAGTGCAACTGTCAGTGAAATCGCTATATTTACAAATTAATAAACATTTTTGTCATACTCTGTTACTGATTCCAGCTTGTTGTTTTTGGTGGACTGTCCCGCAATGTTCACTTAAACAAAACAAAGCGAATTAATAACAATGTGGCAGTCCAACATTACCATCAAACAGTAAGTACAAAAAGGCCCCTGTTTAAACACATGAAAAGCTAACATCCTTGGAAAAATGTAGATCCTGTTTTAGCAGTTTGTATTGATCAAAGATTACAGGAAAATATTGGAGACTGTGGCAGCAGCGTCTGGAGGAAGCAGAAGACAGGGGTTTGCAGCTCCACACAGAGAAGGCTCATACAATCTACAGGTGGTGTTGTTTGTGTGTCTCGGTCATTTTTTATGATTGTTAAAATTGTATGTTTATTTAAATTATTCTTCGTTACCAGCATTTCCCTGTCAAAGGCCTTTTTTCATCACTGGAGAGAGAGGCTAGCTGAGTTAAGGCACCTGCAGGTACCGTCAACAAAACTTCCAAAGCACAGTTTTTGGTGTTTGATTTTAATTCGATTTTTCTTTTGCCACAGACAATGTCCCACCATGCAGACATGTTGTTTGCAGAGCACACATTGCCCCGTTGTTTTCAGTCATGGTTTGACCTTACTCAGCGGGAAAAACTCCAAAAAGCAAGAACAGTGAAGGCAGAGCTCTACAACAGGTGAGCTCTCACTTTTTAATATTTTAATATCTTAAAATAAACTTAATTATATCGGCGAAAACAGCGTGTCGCCGATATTATGGAATCACGTCGGTGTTCGTCCGCGTCCGCGTCCGCAGATCCTAGCTGTGAATGCGATAACTCAAAAACGAATTGCCGGATCAGTTTCAACATTTGCACACAGGTGCAT